>LPNX011175720.1:0-52919 GCA_001517045.1 Pseudotsuga menziesii
TGAAAGCATGGGTAAATCTTGACCATGTTCTGCATTTTTCTAGAATTTCTACTATTGATGGTAGACTTCGAACTTTACAAAATCTGCTTACTGTAATATTGATATAGGAAAGTAGACATTCAGACCTGTTGCGACCTGATATGCTACTAAATTGAGGAGTTTTCATTGGGCCAACAACTGTGATCTTGTGGTGTATCCGCATGATAAAAGTAAGCTCATCGAGGATCAGCCACCACCTTGGTATTGACCATGAAACTACTATGTGAAGGAATGATGACATGCTGCGAATTGGAGAGTGGAACTATTGCCCAGCCACTGCATGGAAATTCAAAGCTACTATCGACACGAAGGAGGTTTACTAAACTGATTGGATGGAGTACTCTCAATGGTAGTAAGCCTTTGCTAAATTGTAGTCTTCACTCTTCGATTTGTGTTAGTAATGGCTAGTTAGCATCATTTACTCTTTCCGAAGTGTGAAAAATTGATTGGAAAGAATTACAGTTTATGGAGTCATAAGATACTAACCATTATTGAATTTAGAGATCTTGAACAAACCATCTTAGGCATAGTGGAAAAAATCAGCATCAACAAAAAATCAGCGAGGGTCTAGAAAACATCTTCTCAGCAACATCGGCGAAAAAATCGGCAAATCGCGACAAGCATTAAAAAATGCAAATTTTGTACTTCAATAGGGTCAAAATTAGCTTACCGGTTTTCCCCTATTTGCCAAATTTTCCCATTTTTCCCTGATCTTTCCCGATTTTCTCAATTTTTTGCCAGTTTTTTCCCCGATTTTCCCATTTTTTGCCGATTTTCCCGATTTTCCCGATGTTTTTTTTTTTCTTCTGATTTTCCCGATGTCGGATATTTTGAAAAATCAGGATTTTTTCGGGCTGAAAAATTGACAGCCAAGAAAAATTGCGATTTTTTCCACTATGATCTTAGGTAAATAATACAGACCAACAAATTATCCCAAAAACTATGATAAAAGACATAAAGAGGCACTTATGCTTCTCAAACTGTCAGTCACAGTTACATTAGTTCCAGAAGTAAGAAATTCCATTGTAGCACCTATATTGTGGACAAATCTCCAAAATAAGTATCAAGCATCATAAGTTGGGTGGTCATTGTATTTTAAAAATCTTTTGTTTTAACGTTTCCACCAAGTTACAGGAAGGAGGACCAGTCTCTAAATATTTATTGCACTTGAAGGATCTTAATGATCATTTTTTTGCTATTAAGAAGCCGGTGGATGATGAGGATATGGTTGCTTTGTTGATGCGAATTTTTCTGTTGTCCTTTGATTCATTTGTTGAGTCCTTACATCTACTTGGGGAGAACCAACAACTTACATTTGAGAAGTTATTAACACTTTTTTGTACAAAAGGAAAGGAGGCTAGATCAGATAGAAGCATCAAATCCATCCACTATAATGAGTGCATTAAGTGTAGAGTTCAAAGGCAAAGACAAAAAAAAATGCTAGCAATGTATCAAAGAGAACAAATTCAGATGTTATTATTGCAATAAGCCCAGACACTTCAAGAGATATTGCCAAAAAAATAATATGACTTGGCACGTGGTCAAATGAAATCAAGGCATGCAAATGTTGCCGAAAGAGGTGAAGAAGAAGCAGTGGGTGATTTTGCATTTGTGTCATTACATAATCAATCAACTAAGTCTATATCCTGGTATTTGACTCAGGTGCATCTCACCACTACAAGTGTCACATAAATTGGTATGTAAATTTCATTAAAGATAAGAGTAATAGTGAATCTATTGCTTTGGGTGATGGATGGACTCACTATGTTAGAGGATGTGAGGTTTTTCATGTCATATTGAACAATACTTTAACTTATACTTTCAAAAATGTTCGATATGTTCCTAACATGAGCAAAAATATCGTCTATTAGTGAGATAACTAGGAACCCTAATATTTTTGTAAATTTTCAAGGAAGCAAATATATGGTCACTACTCTCGTGATAACAAGGTGACTATATTTTGTATTGGTGAAAAGGGGTTGTATAGACTGGTTGATTCTAAAAACAACAAAGGCACATGCACCAGCTATGGTAGAGAATACAAATGTACTCTAGCATTAAAGGTATGGACACCTAAGTTATCAATATTTATTTGTACTTAATAAGACTAATATGGTGGATGGTCTTCCATCCATTCATGATTTTTAGAGGTATGTGTAGGATTGTTATAGATACGTACAATCTGTCATTTATGAAAACAACATTGGCTTTCATTTGATACTAACAATAAAACATGGCAAGCCAAATGAGTTTTGGACCTAGTACATGTTGATTTGCATGGTCCAATGAAAACACTTACAATATATGGAGATAAGTAATTCCTATTACTGGTTGATGACTATTCAAGGAAAATTAGGGTTTGTTTTATGAATAATAAGTCAAGTTGTTCAAATTTTGTAACATGAAAAGCTTTGGTAGAGAAACAAACAAGTAAACAACTGAAAGCTTTAGGATATGATAATGGAGGTGATTTTGTTTCAACTTAGTTCAAAGAATATTGCAAAAGGGAAGGTATACATAGGAGGTATACCACTCCATACACTCCACAACAAAATGGAGTCATGGAAAGGAGGAATAAGATACTTGTGGAGATGGCAAAAAGCATGGTGCACAGCCAGAATGTACCATAGCCATACTGGGAAAAACCAGTGAATGTTGTGGTTTACATCCTTAACAAAACTCCTTGTAAATATTTGTAGGATATCACTCCTGAGGATTCATGGTTAGGTAGAAAACCTTTTGTAAGAGATTTTTGTATATTCAGTTGTATTGCTTTTGCAAATATTCCCAAGGAAAAACGTTCCTAATGAATAACTGGATGTTTCTATGAACAAAATTGTGATTAATAGAGATGTTGTAGATGAGAAAATATCATTCTTCTATGATGATGGTAAATCTATGGATAGTACTAAGTAGTGTATGGGAAATTGTTGCTCATTCAAGAACAACTTATGGTGTTGAAATCAAACAAGACTCAGATCCGGAAACATCATCGAAGTCAAGTTCCAAGGAGGGGTTTGGTGAAGAAGAGGGGGATTCTCAATATTCACAACAGAGAGGGATTCTTGATCTTCACAGCAAGACCAAGAGGGCCAACAAAGGAAATGGAAATGGTATTATACCATGATGGAAGGATATTGATAAGATGAGTTGCCAAAGGCACTAGAAGGAAATACTACATGATTGAGGAAACAAATTGTGCAAGGCAGTGAGCAGATAAATTTTTCTCTAACTTCTGTTGTTTTTGTGTCAGGTATTTGAACCTAGCACATTTGAAGAATCCAAAGGAAAAATTGAATCAGAGGCTGCCATGAAAGTGAAATATGATGCATAGATGAAAAGCAAGACTTGGGTCTTGTCCACATTGCCTCTAGGGAAGAAAGCACTTGGTTGTAAATGGATTTTAAAAGTCAAATATAAACTAGATGGTTCTTAAGACAAATACAAAGCTTGTCTTATTGCCAAAGGATATGCAAAAGATGAAGGGGTGTACTGTGAAGAAATCTTTGCCCCCACAACGAAAATGGTAACTTTTCGACTAGTTATCTCCATTTCTGCTCATTCTGGATGGAAGATATACAGATGGATGTTAAAAGTGCCTTGATGTAACCACAAGGGTTTCATTTTTTTGGAAAGAAACATTTGTTTTGTTGGTTGGTAAAGTACTTGTATGGATGGTAAGGTCCTTGTATGGACTCAAGCAGGCTCCTCAAGCCTGGTATTTCAAACTTGATCAATACCTTATAGATTCTAGAGTTAGAAAAACCTATTATGAACCCACTTACTATGTCAAAAATAGTGACGATGATATATTTATCTTATTTTGTTTATGTTGATGGTATTCCCATCACCAAAAGCAGTGCCAACAAGATTCAACAGGTGAAATTTGATATTTTATCTATTTTTGAAATTACTGATTAAAGCCTGCTTCATTATTGTTTAGGTGTAGAATTTTTGCAATCTAAGCACGCTATCTTTTTATCACAATTCAAGTATGCCAAAGCACTCTTCAAAAAATTCAGAATGACTGAATGTAATCCTACATCTACACCTATGGAAGTTGGCATAAAATTCTCAACTTACACGGACTCACCACTACTCAACAAGTCATTGTATTGGAAATTGGTTGGTAGTTTGATTTATCTTACTACCACCCAATCAGATCTATGTTTTTAGTGATTTGTCTCTTTCTCAATTCATGTCTAATCCTGAAGAGTTACATTAGAAAGTTGCAAAATGAGTCCGTCAATATTCAAAGGGACCCTTGACTTTGGCATTCTATATCAGAGATATGTTGACTCCATGCTAGCAGAGCATATTGATTTCAATTACGCTAGATCAGTTGATACAAGGAATTCAGAAACAGGTTATGTGTTCAGTCTTGGTTTAGGAAGGTAATTTCATGGCAAAGTAATCTACAAGCTACAGTTGCCTTACCCTCCATTGACAAAAAATACAAGGCAGACTTCAGTACAGGTTGTGAGGCAATGTGGTTACGAAGAATATTGGTCGATCTTCAACTTGACCAAGCAGTGATAACCTCACTTTTATATGACAATCAGAGTGCTCTCAAAATGGCAAAAAAATCAATCTATCATGCCATAACTAAGCATATTGAAGTTCATCACAATTACAGCAGATAGTTGGTTGACAATCAAGACATTTTCCTTTATTATTGTCCTACAGCAAAGCAAATATTGACATAATGACAAAACCACTTGGTAATGGTAAGTTCACTCATCGTGCCATGCTGTTAAAAAGAAAGCTAACTCCAGCTAGATTTTCATAATGGTGTAATGAGCAAACATATAAGCTTTCACTCATAGTGCCATGTTAGAAGGAAAGCTAACTCCAATTAGATTTTCATCATGGTGTAATGTATTTGATGACAATGTGGCAGTGTTAAATGGAAAACTACTTTATGAGAACTAACACACATTAGCTTTTACTCACCGTGCTATGTTTTAAGAATGAAAGCTAACTCCAGCTAGATTTCCATCATGGTGCATTGTGATTGATGACAATGTGGCTATGCTAGATGAAAAACTACACTATGAAAGTTTACACACATTAGATTTCACTCACCATGCAACGATTTAAGAATGAAAGCTAACTTCAGCTAGATTTCCAACACAACCCAATGTGATTGATGACAATGTGGTTGTGTTACATGAAAAACTACCTTATGAAAACTAACACACATTAGTTTTCACTCATCGTGCCATGTTGTTAAAATTAAAGCTAACTCCATCTAGATTTCTATCATGTTGTAATGAGCTAACACACATAAGCTTTCCTTTATAGTGCCATGTTGTTAGAAGGAAAGCTAACTCCAGCTAGATTTCCATCATGATGTAATGTATTTGATGACAATGTGGGTGTGTTAGATGAAAAACTACCTTATGAAGACTAACATACATTAGATTTACTCACCGTGCAATGTTTTAAGAATGGAAACCAACTCTAGCTAGATTTCCATCATGGTGCATTGTGATTGATAACAATGTGGTTGTGCTAGATAGAAAAATACCCTATGAAAGCTTACACACATTAGATTTCACTCATCGTGCAACGATTTAAGGATGAAAGCTAACTCCAGCTAGATTTTCAACACGGTGCAATGTGCTTGATGACAATGTGATTGTGTTAAATGGAAAACTACCTTATGAAAGCTAATACACATTAGTTGTGACTCATCGTGCCATGTTGTTAAAAGGAAAGCTAACTCCAACTAGATTTCCATCATGGTGTAATGAGCTAACAAACAAAATATTTCTCTTATAGTGCCATGTTGTTAGAAGGAAAGCTAACTCCAGCTAGATTTCCATCATGATGTAATGTATTTGATAAAAATGTGGCTGTGTTAGATGGAAAACTACCTTATGAAAACTAACCGACATTAACTTTATTGACTGTGCAATGTTTTAAGGACAAAAGCTAACTCTAGCTAGATTTCCATCATGGTGCATTGTGATTGATGACAATGTGGTTGTGCTAGATGGAAAACTACATTATGAAAGCTAACACACATTAGAATTCACTCACTGTGCAATGCTTCAAGGACAAAATTTAACTCTAGCTATATTTCCATCACGGTGCTATGTGATCAATGACGATGTGGTTGTGTTGATGGAAAACTACCTTATGAAAGCTAACACACATTATCTTTCACTCATCATGCCATGTTGTTAGAATGAAAGCTAACTCCAGCTAGATTTGCATCATGTTGTAATGTATTTGATGACAATGTCGCTATGTTAGACAAAAAGCTACCTTATGAAAGCTAACACACATTAGCTATTACTCATCGTGCAACGTTTAAAGAACGAAAGCTAACTCTAGCTAGATTTCCAACATGGTGCATTTTGATTCATGACAATGTGGTTGTGTTAAATGAAAAATTACATTATGAAAGCTAACACACATTAGATTTCACTCACCGTGCAATGATTTAAGGTTTAAAGTTAACTTCAGCTAGATTTCCATGACGGTGCAATGTGACAATGATGTTGTGTTAAATAAAAAACTACCTTATGAAAGATAACACAAATTAGCTTTCACTCATCGTGCCATGTTGTTGAAAAGAAAGCCAACTCCAGCTAGATTTTCATAATGGTATAATGAGCTAACACATATAAGCTTTCACGCATAGTGCCATGTTAGAAGGAAAGCTAACTCCAGCTAGATTTTCATCATGGTGTAATGTATTTGATGACAATGTGGCAGTGTTGGATGGAAAGCTACCTTACGAAAGCTAACACACATTAGCTTTTACTCACCGTGAAATGTTTTGAGAATGAAAACTAACTCCAGATAGATTTTCATCATGGTGCATTGTGATTGATGACAATGTGGCTATGTTAGATAAAAGCCTACACTATGAAAGATTACACACATTATATTTCACTCATCATGCAACGATTTAAGGATGAAAGCTAACTTCAGGTAAATTTCCAACACTACACAATGTGATTGATGACAATGTGGTTGTGTTACATGAAAAACTACCTTATGAAATCTAACACACATTATCTTTCACTCATCGTGCCATGTTGTTAAAAGGAAAGCTAACTCTAGCTAGATTTTCATCATGGTATAATGAGCTAACACACATAAGATTTCCCTTATAGTGCCATGTTGTTAGAAGGAAAGCTAACTCCAGCTAGATTTCCATCATGGTGGAATGTATTTGATGACAATGTCGCTATGTTAGATGAAAAACTACTTTATGAAGGCTAACAGATATTAGCTTTACTCACCGTGCAATGTTTTAAGAACGAAAGCTAACTCCAGCTAGATTTCCATCATGGTGCATTGTGATTGATGACAATGTGGTTGTGTTAGATGAAAAAATACACTATGAAAACTTACACACATTAGATTTCACTCACTGTGCAATGATTTAAGGATGAAAAATTACTCCAACTATATTTTCAACACGGTGCAATGTGGTTGTGTTACATGGAAAACTACCTTATGAAATCTAACACACGGTAGCTTTCACTCATCGTGCCATGTTGTTAAAAGGAAAAATAACTCCAGCTAGATTTTCATCATGGTGTAATGAGCTAACACACATAAGTTTTTCGTTATAGTGCCATGTTGTTAGAAGAAAAGCTAACTCCAGCTAGATTTTCATCATGGTGCAATGTGTTTGATAACAATGTGGCTGTGTTAGACAGAAAACTACCTTATGAAAGCTAACAGACATTAGTTTTACTGATCGTGCAATGTTTTAAGAACGAAAGCTATCTCTAGCTATATTTCCATCATGGTGCATTGTGATTGATGATAATGTGGTTGTGGTAGATGGAAAAATACAATATGAAAGCTTAGAAACATTAGATTTCACTCATCATGCAACGATTTAAGGATGAAATCTAACTTCATCTATATTTTCAACATGGCGCAATGTGATTGATGACAATGTGATTGTGTTACATGGAAAACTACTTTATGAAAGCTAACACACATTCTCTTTCACTCATTGTGCCATGTTGTTAAAAGGAAAACTAACTCCAACTAGATTTTCATCATGGTGTAATGAACTAACATACATAAGATTTCCCTTATAGTGCCATGTTGTTAGAAAGAAATCTAACTCCAACTAGATTTCCATCATGGTGTAATGTATTTGATGACAATGTGGCTGTGTTTGATGGAAAACTACCTTATGAAAGCTAACAGACATTAACTTTACTCACCGTGCAATGTTTATGAACGAAAGCTAACTCCAACTAGATTTCCATCATGGTGCGTTGTGATTGATGACAATGTGGTTGTGCTAGATAGACAACCACACTATGAAAGCTTACACACATTAGATTTTACTCATCATGCAATGATTTAAGTATAAAAACTAACTCCAACTAGATTTCCAACACGGTGCAATGTGATTGATGACAATGTGGTTATGTTCCATGGAAAACTACCTTATGAAAGATTACACACATTAAATTTCACTCATCGTGCCATGTTGTTGAAAACAAAGCTAACTCCAGCTAGATTTCCATCATGGTGTAATGAGGTAACACACATAAGCTTTCCCTTATAGTGCCATTTTGTTAGAAGGAAAGCTAACTCCAACAAGATTTTCATCATGGTGTAATGTATTTGATAAAAATATGACCATTTTAGATGGAAAACTACCTTATGAAAGTTAACATACATTAGCTTTACTCACCGTGCAATGTTTTAAGAACGAAAGCTAACTCTAGCTAGATTTTCATCATGGTGCATTGTGATTGATGACAATGTGGTTGTGCTAGATGGAAAACTACATTATGAAAGCTAACACACATTATATTTCACTCACTGTGCAATTATTTAAGGATGAAAGCTAACTCTAGTTCTATTTCCATCACAGATCAATGTGACCGATGACAATGTGGTTGTGTTAGATGAAAAGCTACCTTATGAAAGCTAACACACATTAGCTTTCGTTCATTGTGCCATGTTGTTAGAAGAAAAGCTAACTCTAGCTAGATTTGCATCATGGTGTAATATATTTGATGACAATGTGGCTGTGTTAGATGAAAAACTACCTTACAAAAGCTAACACACATTAGCTATTACTCACCGTGCAACGTTTTAAGAACAAAAGCTAACTCTAGCTATATTTCCAACATAGTGCATGTTTATTGATGACAATGTGGTTTTGCTAAATGAAAAACTACATTATGAAAGATAACATACATTAGATTTCACTCACCGTACAACGATTTAAGGTCAAAATCTAACTCCAACTAGATTTCCCTCACTGTGCAATGTGACAATGTGGTTGTGTTAGAAAACTAATTCAAGCTAGATTTTTATCATGGTGTAATGAGCTAACACACATGAGCTTTCACTCATCGTGCTATGTTGTTAGGAAGAAAACTAACTCCAACTAGATTTTCATCATGGTGTAATGTATTTGATGACAATTTGGTTGTGTTAGATAGAAAACTATCTTATGCAATCTAACTCCAACTACATTTTCATCATGGTGCATTGTGATTGATGACAACGTGGTTTTGTTAGATGGAAACTACATTATGAAAGCTAACACATTAGATTTCACTCATCGTGCAATGATTTAAGGAATAAAGCTAACTTCAACTAGATTTCCGTCATTGTGTTATGTATTTGATGGTGTTATGTATTTGATGACAATGTGACTCTTTTAAATAGAAAACTACCTTATGAATTCTAACACACATTAACTTTCACTCACCGTGCAATGTTTTAAAAACAAAAGCTAACTCGAGCTAGATTTCCATCTTGGTGTAATGAGCTAACACACATTTTCTTTCACTCATCGTACAATGCTTTAAGAACGACAACTAACACATTGTTAAAAGTTAAGATAATTATAGCTAGATTTCCATCATCTTGTTATGTATTTGATAACAATGTATTTGTTTTAGATAGAAAACTACCTTATAAAAACTAACACACATTAACTTTCACTCAATGTGCAATGTTTTAAGAACAAAAGCTAACTCCACCTAACTTTCCATCATGGTGCAATGAACTAACACACATTAGCTTTCACTCATCATGACATATTGTTAGAAGGAAAGCTAATTCCAGCTAAATTTTCATCATGGTATAATGTAGGACAATGTGGCTGTGTTAGATGAAAAACTAACTTATGACAGCTAACAAATTATCTTTTACTAACCGTGCAATGTCTTAAGAATGAAAGGTAACTCTAAATAGATTTCCATCATGGTGAATTGTGATTGATGACAATGTGGTTGTGCTAAATGGAAAACTACATTATGAAAGCTAACACACATTAGATTTCACTCACTGTGCAACGATTTAAAGATGAAATCTAACTCCAAGTAGATCTCCATTACGGTGCAATGTGATTGATGAAAATGTGGTTGTGGTAGATGAAAAACTACCTTATGAAAGCTAACACACATTAACTTTATCTCATCATGCTATGTTGTTAAAAGTAAAACTAACTCCAGCTAGATTTCCATCATGGTGTGATATATTTGATGACAATGTGGTTGTTTTATATAGAAAGCTACCTTATGAAAACTAACACACATCACCTTTCACTCATAGTACAATGTTTTAAGAATGAAAGCCAACTCAAGCTAGATTTCCATCATGGTGAAATGTGATTGATGACAATGTGGTTGTGTCAGATGAAAAACTACCTCATGAAAAAGTAACACACTTTAGCTTTCACTAACTACGCAATGTTTTAAGAATGAAAACTAACTCCATCTAGATTTCCATCGTGGTGCAATGTGATTGATGACAATGTAGTTGTGTTAGATGGAAACCTTCCTTATGAAAGCTATCGCAGGTTAGGTTTCACTCACCATGCCATGTTGTTAGAAGGAAGCTAACTCCACTAGATTTTCATTATGATGTAATGTATTTGATGACAATGTGGGTGTGTTAGATGACAAACTATCTTATGAAAACTAACATAGATTAGCTTTTAGTCACCATGTAATGTTTTATGAATAGAAACTAACACCAACTAGATTTCCATCATGGTGTAATGTGATTGATGACAATGTGGTTCTGTTAGATGGAAAACCATAGTATGAAAACTAACACACATTAACTTTAATTTATCGTGCAACGTTTTAAGAATGGAAGCTAACTCTAGATAGATTTCCATTACATTTATACACATACATCAATAATATAAGTGCTATGTCCAAAGTCAAATAGGAATTTGGTGGTTTTATCTAAGTTGATATTTGTCATTCTCTAATGCTTCTTGGAACTCTTATTGTTATCTCTTCATATATATTTTGTGTAATTTATATGTAAATTCCCTTTTGCTAGCGCACAAAATATGTAGGGGAACAATGTTTCGTGGCACACAAAAGGGATACCCTATTGTTTTGAATTATTGCAACTATATTACCTTTTTGAACATACACTTCATACGGTTTAACTTTAATTACAAACTACAATTCAAATGTCTTACAGAAATTGGGAGGAGTTACAATGGAAAATATAATTTTGATAAGAGGGACTATGTGTTATAGCGGATTTCACCACTCTAGGTGAATCACACTTTGTATGGCCTTCCCCTGCCCCACTGCAGACTCTTTAGACCCCATGTACTATTTTTTATCCTTTGATGTTTCCTTGATCATCCCTAAAACTATATGAAAAATGATATACATGGATTTTTACCCGATAACTGCGTACATACGCGGGTTTGACCCATATAACCGTGTACATCTTGATGTGTGCATAATCCAAATCCTTTTGGATTTTTCCTTGACATGGATCCGACTCATTTGACTCCTGGCCTTCCATATGCATTGAGATCGCTCAGATTCGACCCTTCATTATCCCTTGTGAAGCTATATAAGGAACCCCTTGGTACATTCAAGGCAGATAGAGAGATTGAAAGCAAAGAAACTATAGTCCATTGTTTCCGGAATTTATACTTGAGTCTGCATCCCTTTGTCCCTTTGGAGCACTTTTGTGTTCTTCCCAAGCTTGCCTTTTGCTAGTGAGCTTGCTATCATGAGATGGAGGATTGAGGTGGTGGAGGCCCAAGTGGGGGATTCAGTTTCTCTGGTTCGCAGACGTGCCGTGAGAGGTTGTATCTATCTTGTAATCTCTGATTTATATTAATAAGAACTATCTTTTTCTGTCCAATGATGTGTATTTGATTGAATATTGTATCCATTGGAATATGTCAAATGCTTTTACATTATTGATTATATATGCTAGAATAGATCTAACACCATGATATATAGTATGCTTGTATTGTTTACTTGTTGTTGAGGAAGTACTATATCAATTCAAGCTGAAGATTGGAAAGCTCAACGGGGATCTACTTCAACCGTCCGGAATAAGGTACGAGGTTTGATCCTTTAGTGTTAGATATTTTATTTTTATTGCATTGGGAAAGATCGATTTCTGGATTCAAAGCTGTCTGTTGTGGTACCCCAAGCCATAGGAATTTCTCTCTGTAATAGAATTGGTGACTCCGTTGGGGAGTTCCTAGTAGTTGTCCTTTGGGGGTGATTTTCTTGGCATTCAATGTATTTGAATTGCTCTTTCTCTCTTGTTTTTGTGTCGAGTCTGGGGGCATGTATGCCTGGTAGAGTCTGATTGGAGTGAAGTTTGTCTCAGCCTATCTTTTTGCCTTGTTTTATGCACCTTTTCTTCTTGTACACGGGTTTTTGATTTACAGTCGCGTATACATGCGGTTTTATCTGTAATTTCCGCGTATACACGTGGGTTTACTGCGAACAGTTGCATATACCCTGGTTTTTTCTCTTTTGTGGAAGATAATTAGTTGTTGGGTGAATGGTGTTAGTTGTTGAGTCTCCTTTGGCACTGCTTGAGTCTGTTTTGACCTCTGTTTCTGACCAGAAACGTTTTTTTTAGCCTAATTTTTTTTTTAGGAAAGTTCTTGTCATGGAATTTTTGATTTTTTGTTTGAGATTAGTGCATTAGAGTTATTTTACCTTAGTGCTTTGCTTGGATGTTGTTTATGTGTGCTTCTAGAGTCTGGGGGTGGTAGAATCATTCTTTTGCTTTTTGCATCTCTTATATTTTCAAAAAATCCAAAAACATTTCCTTATCATAATGCATTGTATTTTGCACTTTGCATTGCACTTGCACTAGATCTAGATTTGTTTTGGAGTACTAGTTAGGACTTCATATAGAAAAAAATTGCATTCGTCATTTGAAAAAGAATTGTGTATTTCACGTAGTAGCATACCCTATTTTCATGGACACAATGCATTTGCATTGATTGTTATGGTGTGCATTTTACTTCATGTTGCGTCATAACACCACTAGTTGCATGACCATATCCTATTTTTGAGTAATAAAGCCAACTAAAATCAACACTAATTAAAATGAATTAGACTCTTTTCTTTTCTAGGGTGCACCAAAAAGCTTAGGTTTTAGGATCTTGGAATAGTTCATTGTAAGTCAATTCTCCGAGATCACTAAACAACAACATCTAGGTGTCTGTCCAGGGAGTGTGTGAAATCCTTAATATAATCATCGTTCTCAGGATCCTCCTCTCAAACGGGAGTTAAGCACAAGGCAGTGTGAGCAGTTATTGATTGGGATGACCCCTAGTCATAAATGAGTAGCACCGGAGATATTTTCAGGATTGTATTCGTATCTGGGGGCTCTTTCGAGAGTTTCGGGCTTTGCTACCCTGCCCATACAGTCAATCCCGCTTGCGAATGTCCGCTTGAGCTTTGATTATATTGAGGTGACCTTAGTGACCTTACCTAGGATATCGAGGGGGTACTTGTAGAGGTTATTCTGAATGTGTCCCGGCCAGGTTGGGGTCAGACAGCATAGTCTCTTTACGCGTTGAAGCTGAGGGCCACAATAATTGGTTACGTACCTCCGCTTGTTATGTATGGGAGTCTCAGGCCTCTCCTAGGCAAGACATACCTGCTTCATTCGGGAGCTCACTTATCCAGCCCTTGTTTGCTTGCATTTGGCTTTAGATTTTGTTAGTGATTACTCTGTGCACGCTCGTTGGCCTAGGGTTTAAGTAAATAGAGAGTCTTTGCAATTTTTGTTTTGAGTCATTGTGGATTCGAGTGCGGTTCCGCGCCGTTCTCGTCGGTTAGCAGGACTTCCACCTTCCACTTCTCCTCCTCCTTTGGGAGAGAGACCTAGACTGTCCGGGAAGACTATGTCACACACTGATTCACACACCATGGAGGATCATTCAAAGACTATTCCTAAGCCACCTCCTCTCATTCGTGTTGACGATGGGGAATTTACTCCTACATACGATCCTTCACTTGACCTAGCTGAGTTCGGTCCTGTGATTTCCCAGATAGGATCTTTGCACGATAGACCTAATCACCCTAGGTCTGATTCCCCGTTGACACATTACCGGTATGGAATGCCGAAAGATGCCGAGACTCACTTTGAACCTGCCAGCACTAGCTACAGGAGTTATGCTACGACTGGTTTTCCTATGAACGATTTGACATTTCATGTCAAATGCGATTTTGAGCCTAGCACTATGCTTGGGGGAAATCCCATTCCTTAACTTGCGGAGAGGTTTGGGACTACTAGTCACATTGCACCTTCCGTCCCAGTGGTGGAAGCTACATCTCATCTCCCTCCTAGGTCTAGGGTTAGCGATCTGATTAGGATATCAGGTCCGAGACGGGTGACGATAGGCGGTAGTACATATCTTATTACTCAAATTCCTTCGTCCTCGGTTCCAAGTTCTTCAAATGTACATCCTCCACCTTGTCCACATGGTCCTTCGAGCCAATATATGGCTACAAGTCAGATCCATACTGCGGTTACTAGTCTGATTGTGTCTCAAGTCCATATACCACCCGCTGCTTCGGGAGGCTATATTCACGCTTATAGTGGTCAGCTTGTTACGTCTGGGGCCTATATACCTACTTCTAGTATGTATGTTCCCCATTCTGCATCTTATCTTCCTACCTACGGAGTGTCCCATGGGACATCGCATGCGATGACTTATGGACCTTATTATGGGGCGCAGTATGGATAGGTTTCTTCACCTTACGGAGGCGGGTATCAACAACCTGCTTACTCTCCTAATTATGGCTTTGTAGCTCCTACTATTCAAGGTCCAGCTTACTAGGGTACTTCCACGTTACCCTATACAGGTCTGACAGGAGGAGGACACTATGGACAAGGCCATGGTGGTGCTCAAACCTATGTGAACCAGGGAGCGGTCCATCGACCTCATCATCCTAGGCTCCCTTTCCTCGCAACGCTTAACCTTCTTCACTTATCAAGACTTACAAATGATCCAGTGGCTCATGACCCGGCCTGGCCGGCTATCCCTACCAAGCTTCCTTCAGATATACCTAAGTTCGAAGGCAAACTGGGAGAGGATCCAAGTGAACACGTTACCACATTTCACCTTTGGTGCTCTTCGAATTTGTTACATCAGGACTCAGTCTGCTTGCGACTATTTCAATGCACCCTCACGGGGCCTGCTGCGAAATGGTATATAGAGTTACCAAATGGAGCTTTTACCTTGTTCGGCGATCTTGCAATGAATTTTCTTAATCACTTCCAGCTACCAGTGCGCTATGATGTTGGTACTGAACTCTTGTCGACATTTTGGAAAGATAAAGCCACCCATATTTCTGATCATATTCAGGAGTGGCGTAGATGGAAGAGATTAATTAAAGATTTTATACCGCCGGAGTTCCTTCTCGAGTGGTTCCTCAAGTCTTTATTGCCATATATCACGAAGGATGTTTCCACATCTGGAGTGCAGAATGAGGAACAAGCAATATTTAGGGCGCAGGAACTGGACTTGATTTATGCTCAGTCCAGTTTGTTGTATGAGATTATTCCCAACGCTCCTCGTTCTAGTTTCGATCCCAAGGTCAAACCTCGACCACATTTTGATGGCATTGTGGGTTGTGCAAGTGTGAAACCTGCAGATTCGGTTGTAAACAAGTTAGTCAATTGTCACTCAACCAGTCTTCTTCGGGACAAGCTACGGATTTGTCTCAACCCACTCAAACGGTGAATGTATTTTTTGTGCAATCGTCGGACCAGAAGGGTAACCAGCAGCCCGGACGGAATAGAAAAAAGGGTAAGAATAATAATTGAAAGGGTGGGAATAGGAATGAGAATGCTACCAATAATGATAAGAACAGTCAAAATGCTGGTGGGGACAAGCAAGCGAAACGTAAGGTTAAGTTCCCTTGCAAGGTATGTAAGGATGATCACCTCACTTACTTGTGTCCTCGAATTGATGAAGCTTCGAGACTCTTAGCACAAGGCCCAGCTGTGCTAACGAACCCTTTACTGCATAACCAGAATATGAACTCAAATTCCCATGAGCTATCTAGTGAGAATGATCCACTAGAGACTAGTGCTCATGGGTGCATTAACATGGTCCGTGCTGCTAAGGTTGTGACTCATGCGAAAGATTATGGATCGTCACAACCCAACCCAGGCAAAGAACCTGATCCACCAGGAACCCCTTTGCGCATTGAGAAACTTGCGGATAAACCTAAGGCTGCACCTCGCATTCCTAAGGGGGTACTTAAGCACTCGGGGCATAATCCAAATGCTCGAGCCGCCCAGAATTATTCAGTTGACGAGGATTTGGGCCATACTCCTTGTGCGATGTCTGCATTGGAAGTGCTTCAGAGTTGTCCTTCGCAAAGGAAGGCTTTGCTTTCTGCTCTTGGTGTGAACGGTGATGATTCTTCCTCAGTGATCAAATTTGAAACCGCGGGTCATCAGCCTCACTTGCCCTACTATGTGTCGCTTTTGGTACATGTAGAATGTCTTAATATGATCATCAAGCGCACTGTGATTGACGAGGGCGCTGCTGCATCTGTGATGTCTTTGTCCTGTTGGAAGGGTCTTGGTTCTCCTGAGTTGTCGAAATCAACGACTATGTTAACTGCTTTTGATGGGAAATCTTTTAGGCCTCACGACATCATTCCGTCCCTTAAATTCCGTTTGGGGGGGAATACCGTTGCGATAGAGGTTGAGGTGGTTGACGCGCCCCTCGACTACAATCTCTTGCTGGATCGGAACTGGATGTATACTATGAAAGCCGTTGCTTCTTCCTTGTTCCACGTTGTATGCTTTCCACATAACGGGAAAATTGTAACGATTGATCAAATGACATTCAAGAATTCCCCTGTTATTGCATCTTTGGGAGCTTCGGTCCTGGTCGTTGAACACTCTTAGCCGGTAACTGGGAGTGTGGGTGTAGGCATGTATCCATCCCTCATGGGAAGCTTTAGTTGTCCTACACCGGTCCTCATGATAGGATCTTGTTCCGATGAGGCTTCGACTTCTACGACCTCAGTGTCTTTTCGCACAACTCATATGGAAGATCCTTGGATTCTTCCTACACTGAGTATTTCGAGTGAGCCTGTCGAGACCAACATGCCGCTTCCTGCAACCATGATATCTTATCAAGCCAATCTTATGAATGTTGCAGAGCCTTGTTCTTCCTCTTCGCAGATGGAAGAGGAAGACCCCTATGTACTGCCGGCATGGGCAGTACAGTATTCTCATGCCCATGACTGCCTTGATATGGTTTTCCCTTCAGATGAAGCGATCATCGAGGCTATGTCGGGTGTTGAGCCGCCGTGGGAGGAACTTCATCATAGATCATATTTCCTTCCACCGCTTGACCGTTTGGAGCATGAGGATTATAGGGAGATTCTTAGTCAGAGAGTTGGTAGTCCCATGATTCCATTAAGCTCTCCTAGTTAGATGGCTGATGGGAACATGGCGAACATATCTTCCATGATTTCTATCAACATCTCTCGAAATCCTCGTACCATTGAGAATGTCTATATTGGGGCGGAATGTTCCCATGCTGAAATTCTCGAATATACCAAGCTATTCAAGGAATTCCGTGATATTTTTCCTTGGTCTTATGATGAGATGCCAGGTATTAACCCTCGGATTGTCGAACATGAGATTAATACTTACCCCAACGCTAAGCCTGTTAGACAACGTTTATGCACCGTGAATCCTAGGAAAGCACCCGCCATTAAGGCAGAGATAAAGAAGCTGTTGAAAGCCGGTTTCATCTATCCCATTCCCTTAATGGAGTAGGTTTCAAACCCTGTTCCGGTGGATAAGAAGGAGGGAGCGATCTAAATATGCACTGATTTCCACAATTTGAATCGTGCCTGTCCTAAGATAAATTCCCCAAACCATTTATAGATCAGATTTTGGATGAGTGTGCGGGTAGCAAGGTGTTCTCATTCATGGACGGCTTTTTCGGGTATAATCAGATCCAGATTAAACCTGAGGACCAACATAAGACTGCATTTATTTGTCCTTGGGGAACGTTTGCTTATCATAAAATGCCTTTCGGCCTTAAAAATGCCGGAGCTACATTTCAGCGGGCGATGACCTTGATTTTCCATGATATCAAGTCTATTATTGAAGTATTTTTGGATGACCTCGTTGCTCATTCTCATATGAGAATGTGTCATTCATATCACTTGAGATTGGTCTTCGAAAGATGTCGGCACTATTCGGTTCGATTAAATCCTCATAAGTGTATCTTTTGTGTGAAGTTAGGTCATTTATTAGGATTCATCATTTCAAAGGAGGGCATAAGAGTCAATCCCTTAAAGGTTGAGGCAATACTTCAGTTGTCTCCCTCGAAGAATATTCATCATCTTCAGTGTTTGCAAGGTATGGAAAACTTCTTACGAATATTTGTGGTCAACTTTTCCAATTTGACTAGAGGCTTTATGCATCTATTGAAGAAGGATACTCCCTTTGAATGGGATGAGCAAGCCCAAGAGTCCTTCGATGCACTTAAGCGAGCCCTAGCATCAACCCCGGTGATTAGTCCTCCGGATTATAGCCGTGATTTCTTATTATATGTGGCTGTGTCTTTGGAGACAATTGGTATGGTATTGGTTCAGGAGGATGCGGAGCTCCAAGATCATGTCATATATTATCTGAGCTAAAACCTTATTGATGTAGAGATTCGTTATTCTCATGTCGAGAAGCTTGCTTTAGCAACCGTACATGCGGTTCATCGTTTGAGACATTATATTCTCCTTAGCCAGACCTTGGTTGTGGCCCATGTCAATCCGTTTCAGTTCTTCCTCACACAAAGGATGATTGGGGGAAAGTATAATAAATGGATTGTCATTTTGCAAGAGTTCGATCTCGAGTTTGTTTCGGCGAAATCGAAGAAGTCGTTAATTTTTGCAGAGCTTATATCGGATTTCCCGAGCGAGGCCGAGGAGTTGGTTTGTGAAGATACGTTTGTCGATGAAAACATATTCTTAATCTCAACGTCAGACCCATGGTATGGAGATATCATAGTATATCTGCAATTAAAGAGGACCCCTACTCACCTCTCGTGAGATGAACGATGACGATTACGTCACGTCTCTAAGAACTACCTTATAGTGGACAATATTTTGTACTGCCGTGGGGTAGATTCCATTTTACGACGTTGTTTAACTCATGAAGAGGCTGAGGTTGTGCTAAATGATTGCCATGGAGGGGCATGTGGTGGTAATTTATCTGGGCTTTCTATAGCTCAAAATATTTTGAGAGTGGGTTATTTCTGGCCGTCGATCTTTAAATATTGTGTTGATGTGGTCAAGAGGTGCCACCCTTGCCAGGTGTTCACACGAAATATGCGCTCGAAGCCTACCCCATTACATCCTATTATCATCGCTGGTCCCTTCACCAAGTGGGGGATCGATTTTATGGATTGCAACCTAGCTTCGGCTGGGGGGCACCATCATATTATAGTGGCTGTGGATTATTTCACGAAATGGGCTGAGGCCATGCCTACAGTAAAATCCAACGGTGAGACAGCCGCTCACTTTGTATTCAACCAAATCATTACTTGGTTCAGGATTCCGAAAGAGCTTGTCACTGACCATGGCTCGCACTTTCAGAACCGTATGATGGAAGAGTTGGCATCCAAGTTAGGGTATAAGCAAGAGCACTCCTCTTCTTACTACCCCCAAGTGAATGGACAGGTTGAAGCAGTGAATAAATCACTTAAGTCCATTCTCCAACGAACTGTTGAGGCCTGGAAATTCGTAGGAAACAACAAGAAGGGATTCTTCCCAGTCAACGTTCCCAACTAGCCCGTTGAATGTTTGATATAGGGAATCCGTCCTGTTTGTGGTCCGGCTACCGTAGGTCAAAGTAACAAAAACAAAGGTTTTACCGGTTGCGGCCCGGTCCACCATGTATATTTTTGTATTTTTTGACTTAAATATGATGTGCAGATGCCTAATTAACCATGCCAGGTGATAAAGAGGCAAGGGGCAGTCACAATGTGATGCGCAGGTTCTTACCTCATGTCTTAGGCTCACTAGCATCTAAATCACATGTGAAGAAATAAGACTAACTATCTATCTATTTATCTATCTATCTATCCCCGAGGAGCAAACTGTATATTCTTTGTAAGTAATGTGTATTGTACATGCAATATAGAGAGAAACTACAGTTAGCTGATATTCCTTTCCACAATGCATGAACGATTAAAGATATTTCAATAACCAGATAGCCAATTGTTTTATGAACCGCGTACATTACTCATGGCGGTCATTCCACAAAATAAACCAGAAATCATTTAAACAAGAACATAGGTTCACAGGGTTAGAACGATCTCATGGTTAATGGACAAAACTGGAAAAAAAAATAGTTCATCTTTCAGCCATCCACAGCATAACATTTGGACATTCCACCAATCTTCCTCCAACAGGAAAACCATATTTCTTTATTGCAAAGAGAAATAGTTCTTCTTACAATATCGCTTTTTAGTCTAACTGGGAAAAAGCCCCCCTTTTTCCCTTCTAATCTTTTTACATTCATACAAAAAGGGGTGACTGTTGGGCTGCCCAAAGGTAACCTTTGGGCTTCCCAACTCTTCATTTCTCATCGTTCACTTTTCCTCAAATGCTTTTACAAAATTGTTACAAAATACAAAAGGTGACCCATCCCTCACGAGGAGGGCCCCACTTGGCTGTCTAGAAACTTCTTCCAAGCCGAAGCATCAGATGCAATGCCCTCAAATGCACAGGGTTCCAAAAACTAAATGTTGATTTCAAAATTTTCAGCCTGGTTCTTTATGGCCTCTACTCTGGCTGCGCTCAACCGAAGTTGGTCTTCCAACAACTGCACACTAATGGCTGCATGGCCCACTTCACTTCTCAGAATCTGATCATCAATGGCCTTAATGTGTTGCATTCTTGCTTCTTCATCTTGATGCATTTTCTGCAACATCTTCACAAATGAATTGTGGTCTGGGAAATCATCCAGCCTCTACCTAGCACCGGTTTTATGTAATAAGGACTCTTCTGAAAAATTCCGTGCAGGCTCCCTTCGTCTTCTTGACTGCTTTCTTGAAATCCTCTGCAGTGTTAATAGCAAATTCTATTAAGTCATAATCCCACTTGAGGGCTTGTTTATCTTTTGATGGGAGCTCTGCTGGATCTTCTTCATTGCTTTCCAACCTCACCATCCTTGCAGTCAAGACCTCTAGGATGTCCTGAGATCTGTCCACAAAGAAAGATGCAGTTTCGAGGATCTCTTCCAATCGGCCATCGATTTGCAACACTCTACATCTCTCCTCTTCAACATCAGTCTGTAGCTACAGCATCTTGGCCTTTTGGGCCAAGACATGCTCTTTGAATGGCTGGAGGTTAACCTGCTGTTCTCTTGCTTCCTCCATAGCAGTGGTCAGAGAAGAAATCTGCTCTTGATGTTTCTCTCTCTGTTCTTGGGAGTGTAGCTCACTAGCCTGCAAGATGATCCTTTGCTGCTCCTCTAGTTCTTCTACCTTTTCCAACAACCGATCTTTCTCCACCTTCAGATCTTGGTATTCGTTCTGTACTTTCTCCAAGAATTCTTGGGTAGTCTTCATAACCTGTCTCTCTTCGTAGAGGGCCTGCAATTCGGCCTTTGAAGCCTTCATTTCTTTCTGCATGTCCTCATATTTTCGCTTCAGCCTATTTCCTTCCTCCCTCTCTTTCCTCAAGGTGTCTTTCAACTGAGCAGAGGACTTCTTGGATTGCTCCAAGTCAGTTATTACCTTGTCCATGTTATCTTCTGAGGTGTGGAGTAGTGTAGTCCCGGCTCTCAGGGTGAATATTGGATCTAGGTTTGTTCCCAACATAACAGCCATATCCGTTATCATCCTACCAGGCATATCTCCTGCTTCGACCTTCTTTTTGGTTCTCCTCGTTATTCTTTTTGTTGCCTTATCATAATAGACAGTGTTGAAATCAGGTATTTCTTCTCCCTTTTTCTAAACAAAAGGGACTAGCTTGAGTGTGGAGACCACAGGTGTGCTGGCAGCAGGAACTTGTGGGTCCCGAACTTATGGGTCCTCCTTCTCTTGGGTCTTCCCTCCAGCTATCTCAGAAGCTGACTGTTCTGTCTCAGTCTATGTCAGCTTCAACCTCTCTGCTTCCTGTTTTTGTAGCTCCTCATCAAGCTTTCTATTCACTTCTTTGGCTTCTTTTCTAGTTGCTTCTTCTGCTTCTTTAGCTGCTTCCTGGGCTTTCTCCGCTACTTCTTGGGCAACTTTTCTCTTCCCTTCCTCTTCGCTATGCAGCCACCCTGCAGCTTCCTTTGCCAATCTCTGGGCTTCCTCTTTTCTTCTCTTTACCTCTTCCTCAGCCTTATCCTGTTCATCCCCCTTCCCACCTTTGGTGGAGATATTTTTCTTGAATCTTCTCTTTAGTGCTGTCATGTTCGGGGCATTTCGGAAGATAGACTCTTCCCTATGAAAATGGTGGGTATACTCAAAATGGACCTTGTTTTCTTTACAATGTTCCGCAAATTTACCATGGGAATCATTTCTGTGGTAGGGCATCTCTCCAAAGTGGAACCTCTGCAGCTCTTCTACGAATTCATCAGCTTGTTTCACCCTAGTGAACCTGTAACTTCCTAGTTTGAAGGGCAAGGGAGGATAAGCAGTCTTCTTATGTTCGAACAGAAAGCTGCCTATCCCATCCAGGAACACCTGTCTGACTGCCTCCTTGTGTATAATGTAATCAGTTGCGTATTTGGGCAGCAGGGAAGGGGCTCTTGATCCTCTAAACATCCTGAATTACAGGCCATTTTCAATCAATTAGTAATCTACGTACTCTCCTATCACTTGCATGGCCTCCTCCAACATACAAGCACACTCCTTCAGAAAAATGAGTGTGTATAGAGGCATAAGGAAGTGTTCGCAGATTTCTCTGTAATGGTTATGATATTTATGTGCCCACAATGGTTTGTAAGCCGCATAGATAGGCATTCTTTCCCTATCCTAGATGCACATGAGACTAGGGAAAGGCTGGTTGCATAATATATAGTCTATGAGTATTGAAATCATATAAAATTTATACCTTTTCTGGGACTCTCCTCCCAAGGCGGAGGCCAAGCAAGTAGAGAGACTGTTTGAGACAAGGTTGGCCTAGTTGAAAATTGTCCCCTGGGTTGCAACATAAAAAATAATAGGTATCCATTCTAGTTTGAAAAACCTGCCATGAGCTCTTCCAAATATTCTGTTGAGCATCAAGGCTATGAATCTGTATGGAGCTCTTAAACTTGCAGTATCATATTCTCCTGTTAATCTGGTCCTGAAATGTTTTCCGGTCGACATCATTCTTTTCATGGTTTCTACCAAGTCCATTCTAATGTTTTTTAACTAGTCATCAGATAAGAACACTTGGACCTCTGGCAAGTGGTAGGCCAGGAAAACATATTCGGGGCTGTATGTAGCATAGCCCTGTTTGTTAACATCTTCCAGGATCATTGTTGTGACATCTGCCCGAGGCAGAATCCAACTGATCACTTCAGCGCATGGGAATACCTCAGGTCAAGTGGGGATCCTCATCAGTGAAGATCTTTCTATGTTTGCTTATATGGACTCTTCTTCTAAGCCCATGTCGGGAACTTCTCTTCAGGAAATCAGTCTATAGATTTCCCCCCACTGGTATTCAGGTTCAACGCTTGAAATGCACTTTGTGTCCTCGTATATGTATTCTGTCTTAGTTACAACTTCTACTTCTGGCTCTTCCTCGACCAGAGGGGCCTTCTTCTTTTGTCTCTTTGACATGGTGAGCTCTTCTTGCCATAAAATTGTAACATTAAGCCCTTTTGGTTGAGTGGAAAACCTGTATACATCAATGTACAGTGTGCAGTTTCTTCTATGTTTTAACATGAGAGCAATCAATCGATGAAGCAAGTATATGCATGTATAGACTGAAATGGCATGTCTAACAGAATTATTAAACATCATGTGTAGTGTTTAGTGACTTAGTCTATGTCTAGCATGATTAAAAATAGTTATAAGCAGTAAGATTATGCAAACTACCACTGAAAATTTTACCAATAAAATCGGGTAAAAACATCTACATTAACATGCATAAAGATTCCGCTCTCTGAGGGTGGCATTATCAAATCATGGCGCAGGACAGATAAGGGAAAACTATACAAGCCCCCAATGAAAATTTTAACCACACCACTACCCTTGTAACTTTCAGGTTAACAAACTGAACGATGTGACATATCCCCTCCATAGGTTAGGGTTTAAAAGCACTACATGCAGAACAGTGCGGTGAAACGGCTGCTATTCGAAGATGCAGGTTTCTATGTCGTGCTTGATCAAAGAAAAACCCCCCGTGTAGAACTACGATAACGCACTATGCGTCGCGGTACAGCTTGAACATGAATTTGGTTGCGCTGGACCTTGAAGGCAAAACGACGGTGGCTTACAGATATAGGCAGCACTAAACGAGGAAAACACTCCCAAACCCCCAAGGAAAACCGTAGCAAACCTATCTCCTACCCACCGTCATTACGCAGGGTGGTTTGGCGTAGAAAGCGTAATGATCGTCTGTGCCAAAACCCCTCAATCCCTATGCGCAGGGCTGCAGAAAACGGCGGTGGAAAACAAAAATATTCTGAAGGTTAAACCGCCCTCCCATGGCCAACTAGTATACGAAATCCTCCAAATATAAGCATATAACGGGGTCGAGTAAACGGCCGAGACAACAAACCACCGTAGCAAGAATAACCATCAAATGTACAATGGAAAGGGGAAGGAAAATGAAACCTACCTGGCACTGATGTCTAACCGGCGTGTATGGCGGGCCGATGACAACTAGGCTTCTACGGCTGCCACCTGGACGCAGGCACTGACATTGTGGTCCTTGCAAGCTCGAGAGGTCGACAGCGCACTCGGAATGAATGATCACGACAGTTCGAACAAAAATGATAGAATAACCCAAAGTGCCCAGACTCCATATATACAAATGGTCAACACGTGTGACGGGTAACATATCGAACGGGAGTCAGCTTTGAATCGGAAGTTGAAAATGTACTTTCCTCCACAACGGCGGATGGTCAAAGGGCTAAGCCATCCGTGGAAAAACTCGTGGCGGGTAAAAGTTCAAAAGATCAGACGTCGAAGAGTTTTCTACTCGAAGGTTGGAAGTATAAATTCTTCCACAACGGCGGCAAGCCAAAACATAAAAATATCCTCGGGGATGACCGTAACGGAACCTCGGAAGAAAAAACCGTCAGGACCATAGTGAAACGATAGCCGCAATGGCGGAGCCGTAAAAGATAAATCTATTCGAAACGGGAGAAAAGTTTGAATCGAGAGAAAAACGGCTCGACATCGGAAGGCATTAGATCTCGGCAGCCGCAACAGTGGAAACAAAACAGCTTTTGCAGCCGCAACGGCGGGAGCCCGAAAATTACGAGGCCAACGGGAATCGGAGATCAAACAGGAATCAGAAGAGTTAACGGTTTGTTGTCCGCAACGGCGGAGGAAATAATCATAAAAGCTTCTGATGCACAACCAAAAAGCATCCGACGTAAGGAAAAGAAATAGGAAAAACAATCGAAGTCAAACCTAATATCCATCCGCAACGGCGGAAGAAGAAGTCACAATGGCTCCGATGCAAAACCAAAAAGGCAGCCGATTAAAACCAATGTATCGGGAGAAAAACCAAAGTCAGAAACCAAAAGTTTATCTGCAACGGCGGGGAAAGAAACAACATGTCATTTCGATTAAACCACGAAATCAGTCGATTAAAACCAATGTATCAGACAGGAAATCGAAGTCACGACTTAACATTTTTCCGCAACGGTGGGAGTATCAATAAAAAAATCTTCGGATTCAAGCATGCCATAAATGCATTCAAAGGCAGCAATAAATTCTGATCAAACATTAGATTTCTTCAAACATAAGAGGGATAATCACAACAAATGGTAAATCAATTCAATCATAGGAAAACAAAAAGGAAAATCAACTAATCCAATGCAAAGGAGGGTCCCAAATTTTTTTGGAATTTTGGGAATTTGTTGTAGCTGCAATAATTGGCGACTACCTGGTGAACCCCTGATTTCTGAATTAACTCCTTCCCAGTGCAAGACTGTCTGAATAAAAGTTGAAATCTTCTAGATTTCTGTATCCCTAGGCTGGCCAACTTAAGCATTGAAACCACTGAGAAGTAGTCCATTCTTTGGGAAATGGTAACAACAGAAATATTGCAAGTCCGAATAACTCTTTTGAGGCCTAATAAATGAGGTTCATTTTTCCCGTCCTTAGGTAGTTTCAGGCTTGGACACCACAGGATTGTAACAGATAGAAAACAACATTATCCTTTTGTTCCTCATTCCCATGCTAATTGCACTTTGGTGCCATTTGAACTTTAGTTCTTTTGAGTCCTCCATTTTCCTTTCTTACTGAATTTTAATTCAGGATCCTCTATTCCATAGTGTCCTTTTGTGTGAGTGGTGTATTTCATGTTTCAGCTCATGGATGGAGAGGATCTTTTGGCAATTTATTACTTATGCTTTTGATACTTTGCTTTGATATGTCTTGTTTCTTTTAGGAGTTTTGACTCTTTATAGCCTTTAGCTTTTCTGAAATTATGGCATGGGATCATTTATATATGATATACTATTTACCCTGCTTCCTTTCCGTGGGTCTTTTGCTGTTACCCCCTTGGACTTTTAAGATGTGAGATGGATGGAGCCTCGACATAGTATTCCAGATCTGCTTCACTTTTGAGTTATTTACAAGGGTTAAGCAAGACTTCAATGAATACATGACCAGTTAGGAACACTACTACTAGAAGACATTCTATGTTTAAATCCTAGTCTTTCCTCAATATTTTAGTTAACTAAGAACCCTAATGTTTCCATTGCAACCAAAATTTTGCCTCTTTATTAAAAAATAGAGCAGTAACGAAAACAACATCGAATCAAATAGTCAAAAAAGAAAAACAACCTCAAAGCATTAAAGAAAAACAACATCAATTTATTTATGTACAAAGCAAAAGAAAAGAAAATTTATTGCCCACTCTTGAAAATCTTTAATCCTGGGAAGTTAAGGGGTGGGCCATAATTATAGACATGAGCTATCTATCCATGATCTAGCTATGCTGTTTTTGAAACTGAACACATGTCTACTATTCTACAATCATTTCTTACAACCTGAGGAAGTTGAAGGAGCTCAGGCTAAGTGTTAGTCATAGAACTGGCCTTGCTTGAGGTATGATGTCTTAGCTTACACTCAATCAGATAGTTTCCCAGGACAGAATCAGCAGATTCATTTCCTTCCCCTAGCTTAGTGACAGTATACTTCATATAAGGCTCTCTCAAAATTTTAATCTTATTTGGGGTACCCTTGAGAGGCAATAATAGATGAGACCAATCCGAAGCAAAATAGCATTTGAACCAGGAAGACCAATCTCTATTCAGAATAATCCCATATCCACTAGGTATGTCAGCCACAGTAATGTCAATAAATTGACAAATCTTGTTGTTTACAGCCAAGTGAATGAGGACATTCTTCATTTCTCCCACTATTTTGACACCTGTGCTGTCTAATTGCGTTACTTCGCAAGATGTAGACTCTGGTTGTCCATTAATCCTTTTGCAAATCTCCAGTGGCATAACATTTACCACCGATCCAGAATCTACTAAGCAATTGTGCACATTATGATTCATCATTTCTAGGGTCAAAAGAAAAGGTGGGGTATCAGCTTTCTCTTCCCAACCTGGTTCTATGTCTTCTTCTCCTAGTTGGTTTTGAGTAGGCAAATCTTCTTCATGCTCTCCAATTTCATTAGTGTTTTCCTCACTAATACCTATCGGTTCTTCTACAGGTTTGACAGTCTCAGTGATTGGCTCTGACTCCTGGTTGAGGGTATTGGCTGTAGGTGTTTTATCCTCAACCTTCACCTCTACTTGTCTCTTGACATTCTTTTGTATTCTTTTGATCTTTGAAATTGTTAAATATATGTCCTTTGTCGCTGTAGGTATGCATTCAGTTTTGAGAGCGCTCTCTTCAGTGTCAAACAGTGAGATACCATTCCATGAAAACATAGTGTCATTACCTTGTTTCTCCATAGCCTGGTTTTCCTTTTTCTCTTTGCCACTGTTCTTGGTTAATTTAGAATCTAGCAGCTGATTCATAACCAGTGTTATTGAATTCAACCATTGAGGGAACTTCTTTTCCGAATGAGGTTGTTGGTGAAAAGTGCAGAAATTATCACCCCCACTTCTGTTATGTTTACTGATGGAAAATGTGGGGGAGGGACTTGGAATTGGTTGTTATCCTCTTTTTTTTGATAGTATGGTTTGTGAGTTTTCTGAGCTTCCCTCCTTTTCTCCAGATCTATTATTCTGTTGGATAGATTCTGCATCATTTTCAACATTCCTTGATAATCATGTAATTGTTCATCATTAGGTTTATACAGCAATAAAGCTCTTCTATTTGTAGTCTTCTCTCTAGGTAAGTCAGGATAATCCTCTACACTTTCCATTTCAGCTTCTACCCTCTCTGCCTCTTCATAAGTCTCTACCAATGTAGGCTTGTCTTTCATTTTAGCGAACATAGCTAACTCAGGTCCTAGGGCAGAGGTATAATATTCAATTAAGACCTTGTCTGGGGGCCTGTCAGCTACAGAAAAGTTCTTTAGGTATATTGAAAATCTTTGAGTGAAACTACATACTTTCTCATTCTTCTCTTTTCTTAACAAACCAAGACCTTTCATTAGTGAGCCATGAGTTCTATGAGCTGCATATTTATTTCTGAATATTCTTTCAAAAGTATTCCAGTCGGGGATCGAGTTTGCGGGAAGAGAAAAATACCACGAAGCAGCTGCCCCTTTCAACGTATGAGGAAATAATATACAGACAACATCTTCGTACTCCCCATCCCTTAACCCTTCTACTGCTAAATAGAAACTCTGCAAGTGATCATCTACATCATTCTTTTCCTCAGGGTCAAACTTAGGCAACAACTTATCAAAAGCCTGAGGTAAGTTATGCAAAGGAGGTGTGAGGTTCAAAGGTGACCTAGCTCTCCAAGCCGACAGAGGGTTAGGCTGATTTACATTTATGCCAACCATAGGCACAAGTATAAGAACAAGAGTCCGAACAAAGAACCACATAGGGTGAGAATAGGCTTTCTTACTTCAGAGGTATAACCGAAACCTGTAAGTACTTGGGTCAGGTTACAAGCTTCAGAACATCTGTTGGTGGGGTAATCTCAGGAAATTTAGTTACCACGGCCAGCCATGCACTAGCGGCCCTCCTTCTAGCGCTAGAACTATTGAGGCCTGGAAATTCATAGGCAACAACAGGAAGGGATTCTCCCCAGTCAACGTTCCCAACTATCCCATTGACTATTTGGTATAGGGAATCCGTCCGGTTTGCGGTCCAGCTACCGTAGGTCAAAGTAACAAAAAAAAAGGTTTTACCGGTTGCAGCCCGGTCCACCATGTATATTTTTGTATTTTTTGACTTAAATATGATGTGCAGATGCCTAATTAACCATGCAAGGTGATAAATATGCAAGGGGCAGTCACAATGTGATGCGTAGGTTCTTACCTCTTGTCTTAGGCTCACTAGCATCTAAATCACATGTGCAGAAATAAGACTAACTATCTATCTATTTATCTATCTATCTATCCCCGAGGAGCAAACTGTAAATTCTTTGTAAGTAATGTGTATTGTACATGCAATATAGAGAGAAACTACAATTAGCTGATATTCCTTTCCACAATGCATGAACAATTAAAGATATTTCAACAACCAGATAGCCAATTGTTTTATGAACCGCGTACATTACTCATGGTGGTCATTCCAAAAAATAAACCAGAAATCATTTAAACAAGAACATAGGTTCACAGGGTTAGAACGATCTCACGGTTAATGGACAAAACTGGAAAACAAAATAGTTCATCTTTCATCCATCCACAGCATAACATTTGGACATTCCACCAATCTTCCTCCAACAGGAAAACCATATTTCTTTATTGCAAAGAGAAATAGTTCTTCTTACAATATTGCTTTTTAGTCTAACTGGGAAAAAGCCCCCCTTTTCCCTTCTAATCTTTTTACATTTATACAAAAGGGGTGACTGTTGGGCTGCCCAAAGGTAACCTTTGGGCTTCCCAACTCTTCATTTCTCATCGTTCACTTTTCCTCAAATGCTTTTACAAAATTGTTACAAAATACAAAAGGTGACCCATCCCTCACGAGGAGGGCCCCACTTGGCTGTCTAGAAACTTCTTCCAAGTCAAAGCATCAGATGCAATGCCCTCAAACGAGCAGGGTTCCAAAAACTGAATGTTGATTTCAAATTTTTCAGCCTGGTTCTTTATGGCCTCTACTCTGGCTATGCTCAACTGAAGCTGGTCTTCCAACAGCTGCACACTAATGGCTGCATGGCCCACTTCACTTCTCAGAATCTGATCATCAATGGCCTTAATGTGTTGCATTCTTGCTTCTTCATCTTGATGCCTTTTCTGCAACATCTCCACAAATGAATTGTGGTCTGGGAAATCATCCAGCCTTCGCTCAGCCTCTACCTGGAACCAATTGTATGTAATAAGGACACTTCTGAAAAATTCCATGCAGGATCCCTTCGTCTTCTTGACTGCTTTCATGAAATCCTCTGCGGTGTTAATAGCAAATTCTATTAAGTCATAATCCCGCTTGAGGGCTTGTTTATCTTTTTATGGTAGCTCTGCTGGAGCTTCTTCGTTGCTTTCCAACCTCGCCATCCTTGCATTCAAGACCTCTAGGATGTCCTGAGATCTGTCCACAAAGAAAGATGCAGTTTCCAGGCTCTCTTCCAATCGGCCATCAATCTGCAGCACTCTACATCTATACTCTTCAACAGCAGTCTGTAGCTGCAACATCTTGGCTTTTTGGGCCAAGACATGCTCTTTGAATGGATGGAGGTTAACCTACTATTCTCTTGCTTCCTCCAGAGTACTGGTTAGAGAAGAAATCTGCTCTTGATGTTTCTCTCTCTGTTCTTCGGAGTGTAGCTCACTAGCCTGCAAGATGATCCTTTGCTGCTCCTCTAGTTCTTCTACCTTTTCCAGCAGCCGATCTTTCTCTGCCTTCATCTCTTGGTATTCGTTCTGTACTTTATCCAAGCATTCTTGGGTAGTCTTCATAACCTGTCTCTCTTTGTAGAGGGCCTGCAATTCATCCTTTGAAGCCTTCATTTCTTTCTGCATGTCCTCATATTTTTGGTTCATCCTATTTCCTTCTTCCCTCTCTTTCCTCAAGGTGTCTTTCAACTGAGCAGAGGACTTCTTGGACTACTCCAATTTAGTTATTACCTTGTCCATGTTGTCTTCTGAGGTGTGGAGTAGTGCAGTCCCGACTCTCAGGGTGAATCTTGGATCTAGGTCTGTTCCCAACATAACAGCCGTATCCGTTATCATCCTACCAGGCATATCTCCTGCTTCGACCTTCTTTTTGGTTCTCCTCATTATTCTTTTTGTTGCCCTATCATAATAGAAAGTGTTGAAATCAGGGATTTCTTCCACCTTTTTCTGAACAAAAGGGACTAGCTTGAGTGTGGATACCATAGGTGTGCTGGCACCAGGCACTTGTGGGTTCCAAACTTCTGGTTCCTCCTTCTCTTGGGACTGCCCTCCAGCTATCTCAGAATCTGACTGTTCTGTCTCAGTCTATGTCATCTTCAACCTCTCTGCTTCCTGCTTTTGTAGCTCCTCATCGAGCTTTCTCTTCTTCAGCTGCTTCTTTAGCTGCTTCCTGGGCTTTCTCAGCTGCTTCTTGAGCAACTTTTCTCTTCCCTTCCTCTTCACTATGCAGCCACCCTGCAGCTCCCTGTGCCAATCTCTAGGATTCCTATTTTCTTCTATTTACCTCTTCCTGAGCCTTATCCTATTCATCCCCCTTCCCACCTTTGGTGGAGATCTTTTTCTTGAATCTTCTCTTCAGTGCTGTCATGTTCGGGGAATTTCGAAAGACAGAATCTTCCCTATCAAAATGGTGGGTATACTCAAAATGGACCTTGTTTTCTTTACAATGTTCTACAACTTTACCGTGGGAATCATTTCTGTGGTAGGGCATCTCACCAAAGTGGAACCTATGCAACTATTCTACAAATTCATCAGCTTGTTTCATCCTAGTGAACCTGTAACTTCCTAGTTTGAAGGGCAAGGGAGGATAAGAAGTCTTCTTATGTTTGAATAGAAAGATGCCTATCCCATCCAGGAACACCTGTTTGACTACCTCCTTGTGGATAATGTAATCAGTTGCATATTTGGGTAGTAGGGAAGGGGCTCTTGATCCCCCAAACATCCTGAATTACAGGCCATTTTCAGTCAAGTAGTAATCTGCGTACTTGTTGGAGTAGGGTCCCGTAGCTACAGAAGAAGCTGCTATTTTGACGGATAGATAGTTTTGGCGGAGATATAAGAGGCAGAGCTACGACACTGTAGCAGGTTTCTAGCTACAGATCAGAGCTAGAAACCATGACGTAGAAGACAGAGAAGTCAAAGAAGATGACGGTACCTGAGCGGCCGAGAAGAGAGAGCTCACCCACTGCATTGAAGGCAGCGGCGAAAGACATGAGGGTTTAGCTACCCTCATAAAGGAAAAGGAGCAACGAGGCCGAGGTATTGAAGATGAAGGACAGAAACGGGAATCAGCGCCAGTACCCATGGTCAGTGCTGGGAAGCATGGAAGACTACAGGAAGCTGTGGTGAAGGGAAGCGGTGCATAATACCCATGATCAGTGCCAGGAAGCATGGAAGACTGCAGAGAGCTGTGGTGTGATAGATAGGGGCTACCTAAAAGTACAGATATGTCGACTGTCACTAGTTAGGGTTTGGGTTACTGTTGGGACAAGCCCACAGTATTGTAATGGCGAGACCTTCGGGCCGCCTAAGAAGGGATGTATTTTGTATTGTAAAAGGTTGTTGGCATTTTGGGCATTTTAGGCCATCCAGCTAGTTAGATCATCAGTAGTCTGTTAGCTTACTGTTATTCTATATTGTAACAATCCGTAGAGATTGAAAGAGAGGGAAGGGTATGTTGTAAGGAAGACAATATAGAGATAGAGAAGAGATCTAAGAGAGAAGGGCTCCAGGCTGTGTGCGGAGTTACCCAAAAGATCTCAAGCTGCCTATGCGGTGTAGCAGAACTGTGTTTACCTTCCCCTGAGCTATAATAGAAACACAGTTCTGTGGACGTAACTTCCATCCTGGAGGTGAACCACGTTAAAATCAAGTGTTATACGATTGATTCATGTGTTGTGTTTATTTGTTGCATCTGTTAGTTATTATATGAGCCTTGTTTACAGTTGAATGTATGAATGCGTTGTTCAGTTCATAATAATATAGAAGGATAGGTATAAGTTGAAGTCTTTGGCACGTTGTATGCGGGTTCATTTATGCTTTGCTTGAACAGTCACTAGTCGCAGTGTTAAACAGTCTGGCATGCTGAGTCCTGCAAGTCGACACGTACAACGCTAAGTGCACTGAGCCGCGGGAGTAGGATATCGCAGAGAGGCGATAGCGCACCGGCAGAGGAGTTGCGGTGCGCGATACCGTAGGTTGAGGACTTAGCGTTGGAGAGGAAGTTACGTGTCACCTGGTGCGCGGCGATGCGATAAGGCTGGAGGCATCGCAAGTCAGTGGAAGTTGCGCGACATGGAAAGGGATCACGCAACACATAGAGGGAGATATCGTGGTCAAAGGAGCTGCAAGACGAGGAGATTGTGCGACGCGAGTAGAAGGATCACATGATGCGCAGAGAAAGAGGCCTCACGACTAGAAGAGCTGCGAGCTGCTAGTAGGCTGCCAGAGAACCTGGTCCAAGACGCTTGAGTCCTTGGCCAACCCATTAGAATCACTTCGGGTGAGACTTCAGGCCGCTTCGTGGTCTGTCGCCGTAAGGGCCAGTGAGCTAGGGGTGTTGTTGGTTAAATACAGTAAACCCCAGTCTGCCCATGATAGCCAACAAATGGTTCCGTTGCCAGCTTTGAACAAACAGAGCAATGATGTTCTGGTGGCACCCTACTAGAGACGAACTCAATGAGTGGGTTTGGTCTAACCAGAAAGAGTTTGCTGAATGAGAGAACAGGAGTCCTAAGCTGAACATAGAGGCCTGGTTACAAAAAATATCATTACAGACATCCATGCGATATTTTTTGTGACCTTTGGAAACGAGCTTTATGACTGGTTATCAAAGTTAACTGATACAGGTATATTCAAAAAGAAAAGAGACATTGTGTGGACACCAGAGCTGATTCAGACCGTGAAGAACCTTGATAATCCTATCATGAGGGTAGTAGACTTCTGGCTTGCGAGTGTGCTAGAAGGCTTCGTCACAGAGTTTGCAGTTGACCAGACGAAAAGCTTCAGCGAGGATGAGCACTATTTCTTCAAAGGATATCGTGTTAAGTACCTAAGATCTTTAAACTTGTCCATTAAGATGCTATTACATGGAAAAGGAACAATGGATCTAGTTTCAGATGAATCAGTAGAAATAGTAATGTCATAAGAGTTTGAAAGTGATTTTGATGACATTGGACAAACACGTAGTGGAAAGAAGTATAAAGTAGATTTCAGATCTCCAATATTTGAAGACAGTTCAAATAGTACTAGATAGTAGAGTCATAGTACCATAGAAGGAACATAGCGGGGTATCCCTTACCACCCTTACACCCCACAGAAATAGACCGGGACTCAGAAAAATCCCATAGGAACTCCATCCAGTAGCTCACAGACAGTACCTACCACCGCTACATCACCTCCACCTACACCGCCGAGTGGTAGTAACACAGTAAATCAACATCCACCACGTAGAAATAGAATGGGGGATGATATGAAGCTACCTATATTTAAGGGAACAGGGGTAGAAGACCCAGAGCAGCATTGGTTTCTATGTGAAGCCATGTGGACCATTAAAGCAATCAATGACGATAACCTTAAACTTATACAGTTGGTCACCACACTAAGAGACCGAGCCTTAACATGGTATATAAAGTATACCATAGTACCCAGGACACTTGTCTAGGTCAAGACCGCCATGATCAAAGAGTTTAAGAAACCTAAGTCTGAGTCACAGTGTATTACAAAACTCAAATACATCAAGCAGTTACCTGCAGAGTCGGTGTGGGACTTTGATCAGAAATTCAAAGCCCTTATCGACCAAGTCAGTTTTGAGTTCGTGCCAGAGCAGCATAAGGAATGGTTTATTGCAGCACTGCTCCCTCACATTAGACTGCCGTTAATGCAGCAGAAACTCTAGACGCAGGATGACGCGTTGGAGATGGCGATGAAACTAGAGGCTTCACCTCTAGCTGAGAGCAGTACAGGCATGGAAACTTTACAAAACCAGTTGGATAATATCACATTACGGTTGCATGAACTTAATAAAGGGAAAGAGGTTGCGCAAGACATATGGTGCGTAAAATGTAAAGCACAAGGCCATAGTAAAGACAATTGTCTGGTCTTTGTAGAATATATAGTGACAAGGGCTCCAAACCCCTTACCACAGACCCACGGGCTGTGGTGTGAAATATGCAAAACATGAGGACATCTACCTCACCAGTGCCCTCTACTTCAGAAGTATGTGCAGACACCTAAGAACTTATACTGCGTCTTCTGCAAGTTTGTAGGCCATGATGAACATGATTGCAGAGCCTATGATCTCATGGTTGGAGCAAAGCAAGACTTGTACAGAGTCCAATCAGAGACACAGGGTCCAGCAGCAGGACCACAACATGATCCGGCATATGGAGGCCATGGAGGAGGATTTGCACGAGGAGAAGGCTTCGGCAGAGGAGAAGGTTTTGGCCGTGGTCGCGGACCAGTTACTTGTTACAATTACGAAGTTGTAGGACACTATGCTAGGGACTGTCAGATCCCCACTACCACTTGTAACTACTATAAATATTATGATCATACTATAGAGGAGTGTCCTACCTTGATAGCTAAGATCAGAGAACCTAAGCCAGCAGCACACCAGAACATACAGCTTATTGCTGTTGAGCAGGAAGATCCAGAACCAAGAGTCAATATTGTGACTCGTAGCGGTGTTTCTACCAGTGGGACATCGCAGGAGATGGAAAAGAACACAGGACAGGAGTGGGTGTGCAGAGCTCCTAATAAAGAAACACCACTCGACCTACAGAAGAACAAACAGACATTTCAGGAAGCTAAGGCTTTCTTTGATGACTCTACGCAATCAGGATCACAGGTACCGTCGTCTAGGGGCATACCGTAGCAAGCACCTTGTGGCGATATCTTTGTACAGACATCGCAGGCTACCACATCGGGAAGATGCGATGAGGATGAGATGACAGGAACTGTACATTCCTTCCTGCGGAGTTGTCTAAAACTTGTAAGAAATGAGCAAGCTATCACGGAAATTCAGTGCATTATAGATCAGTCTCAGCCATCCTCTTCCGGGAGCAGTACACAGTGTGTTGTTCATAATATTACAGGACATACAAGAACAAGAAGAGAGATGCGACTCACAGCGCAGGTTGGAGAATTTGAAATGGATGAGGTAATCCTAGATCTAGGATCAGATGTAAATGTTCTGACTAAGCAGACATGGGAATAGATGGGTAGCCCTAAGTTAATCAAATCGCCTATCCATTTGAGATTAGATAATCATCAGCGTGTGTCACCCCTGGGTCAGTTACCGCAGGTGCCAGTTGACATTGATGGAGTTCGTAGCTTTGCAGACTTTGAAGTTATAGAAATCATTGGCGATAGTAGACCCTATCCAGCATTGCTAGGCATTGATTGGGAGATCAGTAACATGGCCGTTATCGACCTAAAGAGACGACAAATGACCTTTGAGGATGCACAGATCCGGGTCATCGCACCGTTGGATCCTTTTCAGGGTCCTAGATATATTGAACCTATCCAAGCAGAGGAGGAGGCATGTAATATGGAGAGCCTCTATCAGATGACCAAAAACCAGAGTGACTACATTAATCCAACCGCAGGAGGTCATTTCGCAGGAAAGCCGACTACGCAGAAAATCCTAGATGCAGGATTATGGTGGCCTACGTTGCATAAGGACACCAAGGACTTTTGCAGATGCTGCGATATCTGCCAAAGGGTTGGAAAACCCTCGCGATGCGATGAAATGCCACTACGACCACAGGTTACGCTGCGCACATTTGATAAGTGAGCTATAGACTTTGTGGGTCCTATCAACCCACCAGGAAAGCGCACTGGCATGAGATATATTATCACTGGAACAAAGTACCTCACCAGATGGGTAGAGGCCAAAGCAGTAAGAAATTATGATGTTGCTACAGCCGCATAGTTCCTTTTTGAGAACATCATCAGTAGATTTGGCTGCCCCGTAATTTTGATGAGCAACCAGCGCACACATTTCTTGAACTGCACCATTGAGGCCTTGACAGAAGAATTCAAATTCAGCACCATAAGAGCACTCCCTACCACCCACAGGATAACGGTACGGTGGAGGCCTTTAATAAGATTTTAGAAAACGCTCTTACTAAGATCTACAACAACCAAAGGAATGATTGGGACCTTAGAGCTAACGTTGTATTATGGGCGTATAGGACCACATGCAAGAAACTTACAGGACACACACCTTTCAGCTTGGTGTATGGACAGGAGGCTGTTATGCCTATGGAGTATATTCTTCCCAGTTTAAGAATCGCTCAGATTACCGGGATGACTGATACAGACACAGTGGAGGAAAGGCTAGCACAACTGCTTGCCTTAGAGGAAGATAGATTCATCGTCGGATTCCATGAGAAAGTGCAGAAGGCACGAGAAAAAGATTGGCATGACAGACACATTAAGAGTAATACTTTCTAGATCGGAGACCTAGTACTCCTCTATGACAGTAAATTCATTAAGTTTCCAGGGAAGTTCAAGATGCATTGGCTGGGGCCATATCAGATACAGCAAGTTACAGATGGAGGTGCCGTTCAGCTCATCCAGCTGAATGGGGAGCTTCTTCCCACATTGATTAATGGTAGTAGGATTAAGCTCTATAGTGATAGCCACCCCACCTCTCAGCCCTAACTTAGCCAGTGTATGGTGGTGCAGATGTCCAGTGTAGTTGAAAGGAGGCATCGCACTGGAAACTAGTCTACACCGACAGGTATTACAAGTATGAGGAATCGCATAAGGTCGGTTCATTTTGCGCAGGTTATCAGTGGCTTGAAAAAAAAAAACGCTTGTTTGTTCGCGCAGGTGATGCGGTGTTACAGCGCAGCAATGCGATGTTTCCCCGTGCCACGTACCCAGTTTTGCAACCAACAGAGGGCCAGTCAAGTCACCCTTTGACAGGAAGTTAATGAGGAAATGACCCGTATACCTTACCATAGATTTGGCAATAGCATAATTAAGTTTCCAGATTTGGAAAATCTTCGAGGACACCGGCGCCTGTACACACACGCTTCGAGGGAAACGTGATCGGATTTCAGCATTTAATAAGGATCGGATGACGGGTGTGGTCTCATCCATGTAATTATTATGACCGAAGGGTCTAGTCTAGATGACCGTTGCATCCAGGATTGTTTCCTTCGGCATAAAAGCAAAAATTGTTCATTCGAGAGGGTTACACTTGCAGAAACCCGAGAGATATAGAGTAAGCTGTTAAGAGTTTTTTGTGAAGAGTTCACCCCGTTACAGAGTGTTGTGATTCCCAGAGTTCGAAGCCATTGCATGCCCAGGATATTCCACCAAGTGGGTTCTACCAGAGGAGGAACCTTTAGAAAACATGCTGAGACATTTCAACCCTGGTGGCCATATGTCCGCTATGACGCCGTCGCCCAGGGTTGTGAAATTAGGAATATAAGAAAGCAGAGCAGAAGAATAAGAAAGCAGATCACTGAAGATAAGAAAGCAGAGCAGAAGAATGATGAGAAGAAATCTCCCACGAGGAAGAAAGTAAAAATAAAGAAAAGACGGCAATGGGAGAAGGCCGCCGACCTATTTGATCAGCTAAGAGAAGAACAAGAGATTGCTGGGGAAAAGAAGCGAAAATATGGCGACCAGAGGCAGTGTGAATACCTGGAGCAACTTGCTAAGAAGGAAAGTGAAAGAGGACAACAAACCCAGCAAATGGTAGAATTCCAGCATGCAGACAAAGGCTTGTTCTCGGAATGGAATTCATGGTTTGTATCTCTTTCACATAGAGGGCTCCAGGCCGAGCGGCATGTTGGGAGAAGCCTGAAAGATACAAATTTATATCTTCCTTATAGCACGAGCTCTAACCCAGATAGAGAGGAGTTCTCATGATACCAAGGATTTTAATCCTTATGGTGGGCACAGCGATAGCAGGTCTTGCAGTGGCAAGACTACGAGCATAACAATAAGGAAAGGTAAGAGAGACCTATGAACTAAGTTAATAGAATATGACAGTATTAGTCAAGCTTTGCTTGACTCGGCACAAGAGTGTTTCGAAGTGATGCAGAAGGAAGTCACAGGACTTCGCGACAAGTTGCAATGGACTTCGCAGGAATCCAAGGAGAAGCTACAGCAGGAGAATCCCGCTGGTAGTGGCTCAAGGGAGAGCCAAAATTAAGTGTTAGGGGACTGTTGGAGTAAGGTCTCGCAGCTACAGAAGAAGCTGCTATTTTGATGGATAGATAGTTTTGGTGGAGATATAAGAGGCAGAGCTACGACACTGTAGCAGGTTTCTAGCTATAGATAAGAGCTGGAAACCATGACGTAGAAGATAGAGAATTCAAAGAAGACGACGGTACCTGAGCAGCCGAGAAGAGAGAGCTCACCCACTGCATTGAAGGCAGCAGTGGAAGACAGGAGGGTTCAGCTACCCTCATAAAGGAAAAGGAGCAATGAGGCCGAGGTATTGAAGACGAAGGACAGAAACAGGAAGCAGCGCCAGTACCCATGGTCAGCGCTGGGAAGCATGGAAAACTGCAGGAAGTTGTGGTGAAGGGAAGCGGTGCATAGTACCCATGATCAGTACCGGGAAGCATGAAAGACTGCAGAGAGCTGTGGTGTGACGGATAGTGGCTACCTCAAAGTATAGATACGTCGACTGTCACTAGTTAGGGTTTCGGTTACTGTTGGGACAGGCCCACATTGTTGTAATGGCGAGAGCTTCGGGCTGCCTAAAAAGGGATGTATTTTGTATTGTAAAAGGTTGTTGGCATTTTAGGCCATCCAGCTAGTTATATCATCAGTAGTCTATTAGCTTACTGTTATTCTATATTGTAACAATCTGCAGGGATTGAAAGAGAGGGAAGGGTATATTGTAAGGAAGACAATATAGAGATAGAGAAGAGATCTAAGAGAGAAGGGCTCTAGGCTGTGTGCGGAGTTACCCAGAAGATTTCAAGCTGCATATGCGGTGCAGCAGAACTGTGTTTACCTTCCCCTGAGCTATAATAGAAACACAGTTCTGTGGATGTAACTTCCATCGTGGAGGTGAACCACGTTAAAATCAAGTGTTATGCGATTGATTCATGTGTTGTGTTTATTTGTTGCATCTGTTAGTTATTATATGAGCGTTGTTTACAGTTGAATGTATGAATGCGTTGTTCAGTTCATAATAATATAGAAGAATAGGTATAAGTTTAAGTCTTTGGCACATTGTATGCGGGTTCATTTATGCTTTGCTTGAACAGTCACTAGTCGCAGTGTTAAACAGTCTGGCATGTTGAGTCCTACAAGTCAACACGTACAATGCTAAGTGTGCTGAGCCGTGGGAGTAGGATATCGCAGAGAGGCGATACCGCACCGACAGAGGAGCTCCGGTGCGCGATACCGTAGGTTGACGACTTAGCGTTGGAGAGGAAGTTACGTGTCTCCTGGTGCGCGGCGATGCGATAAGGCTGGAGGCATCGCGAGTCAGTGGAAGTTGCGCGACGCAGAAAGGGACCGCGCAACAGATAGAGGGAGATCTCGCGGTTAGAGGAGTTGCGAGATGAGAAGATCGTGCGGCGCGAGTAGAAGGATCGCGCAGAGAAAGAGGCCTCGCGGCTAGAAGAGCTGTGAGCCGCTAGTAGGTTGCCACAGAACCTAGTCCAAGACGCTTGAGTCCTTGGCCAACCCATTGGAATCACTTCAGGTGAGACTTCAGGCCACTTCGCGGTCTGTCGCCCAAAGGGCCAGTGAGCTAGGGGTGTTGTTGGTTAAATACAGTAAACCTGGGTCTGCCCATGATAGCCAACAGTACTCTCCTATCATTTGCATGGCCTCCTCCGACATACAATCACACTCCTTCATAGAAATGAGTGTGTATAGAGGCATAAGGAAGTGTTCTCAGATTTCTCTGTAATGGTTATGATATTTATGTGCCCACAATGGTTTGTAAGCTGCATAGACAGGCATTCTTTACCTATCCTAGATGCACTTGAGACCAGGGAAAGGCTGGTTGCATAATATATAGTCTATGAGTATTGAACTCATATAAAATTTAGACATTTTCTGGGACTCTCCTCCCAAGGCAGAGGCCAAGCAAGCAGAGAAACTGTTTGAGACAAGGTTAGCCCAGTTGAAAATTGTCCCCTGGGTTGCAACATAAAAAATAATAGCTATCCATTCTAGTTTGAAAAACCTACCATGAGCTCTTCCAAATATTCTGTTGAGCATCAAGGCTATGAATCTGTATGGAGCTCTTAAACTTGCAGTATCATATTCTCCTGTTACTCTAGTCCTGAAATGTTTTCCAGTCAACACCATTCTTTTCATGGTTTCTACCAAGTCCATTCTAATGTTGTTTAACCAGTCATCAGATAAGAACACTTGGACCTCTGGAAAGTGGTAGGCTAGGGAAACATATCTGGGGCTGTATGCAGCATAGCCCTGTTTGTTAACATCTTCCAGGATCATTGTTGTGACATCTTCCCGAGGTAGAATCCAACCGATCACTTCAGCGCACGGGAATACCTCAGGTCGAGTGGTGATCCTCATCAGTGAAGATATTTCTATGTTTGCATATATGGACTCTTCTTCTAATCCCATGTCAGGAAATTCTCTTCGGGAGATCATTTTATAGATTCCCCCCCGACTGGTATTCAGGTTCAACGCCTGAAATGGACTTTGTGTCCTCGTATATGTATTCTGTCTTAGTTGCAACTTCTACTTCTGGCTCTTCCTCGACCAGAGGGGCCTTCTTCTTTTGTCTCTTTGACATGGTGAGCTCTTTCTGCCATAAAATTGTAACATTAAGCCCTTTTGGTTGAGTGGAAAACCTATATACATCAATGTACAGTGTGCGGTTTCTTCTATGTTTTAACATGAGAGCAATCAATCGATGAAGCAAGTATATGCATGTATAAATTGAAATGGCCAGTCTAACAGAATTATTAAACATCATGTGTAGTGTTTAGTGACTTAGTCTATGTCTAGCATGATTGAAAATAGTTATAAGCAGTAATATTATGCAAACTACCACTGAAAATTTTACCAATAAAATCAGGAAAAAACATCTACATTAACATGCCTAAAGCTTCCGCTCTCTGAGGGTGCCATTATCAAATCACGGTGCGGGACAGACAAGGGAAAACTACACAAGCCCTCAATGAAAATTTTAACCACACCACTACCCTTGTGACTTTCAAGTTAACAAGCTGAACACCGTGACATATCCCCTCCACAGGTTAAGGTTTAAAAGCACTATGCGCAGAACAATGCGGCGAAACGACTGCTATTCGAAGATGTGGGTTTCTATGGCGTGCTTGATCAAAGAAAAATCCCCCCATGCAGAACTATGATAAAGCACTATGCATCGCGGTACACCCTGAACATGAATTTGGTTGCGCTGGACCTCGAAGGAAAAATGACGGTGGCTTACAGATACGGGCAGCACTAAACAGGGAAAACACTCCCAAACCCCCAAGGAAAACTGTAGCAAACCTATCTCCTACCCACCGTCATTACGCAGGGTGGTTTGGCGCAGACGGCATAACGACCATCTATGCCAAAACCCCTCAATCCCTATGCGTAGGGCTGCAAAAAACGACGGTGGAAAACAAAACTATTCTGAAGGTTAAACCGCCCTCCCATGGCCAACTAGTGTACGAAATCCTCCAAATATAAGCATATAACGGGGTCGAGTAAACAGCCGAGACAACAAACCACCGTATCAAGCATAACCATCAAACATACAATGGAAAGGGGAAGGAAAATGAAACCTACCTGGCACTGATGTCTAACCGACGCGTATGGCGGGGTGATGACTGTGGTCCTTGCAAGCTCGAGAGGTCGATAGCGCACTCAGAACGAATGATCACGACAGTTCGAACAAAAATGATAGAATAATCCAATGCGCCCAGACTCCATATATACAAATGGTCAACACATGTGATGGGTAACATATCGAACGGGAGTCAGCTTTGAATCAGAAGTTGAAAACGTACTTTCCTCCACAACGGCGGATGGTCAAAGGGCTAAGCCATCCGCGGAAAAACTCGTGGCGGGTAAAAGTTCAAAATATCGGACGTCAGAGAGTTTTCTACTTGGAGGTTGGAAGTATAACTTCTTTCGCAATGGCGGCAGGCCAAAACATAAAAACGTCTGCGGGGATGACCGTAACGGAACCTCGAAAGAAAAACCCGTCGGGACCATAGTGAAACGATAGCCGCAACGGCAGAGCCGCAAAAAATAAATCTATCCAAAACGGGAGAAAAGTTTGAATCGGGAGACAAACGGCTAGACATAGGAAGGCATTAGATCTCGGCAGCCACAACGACGGAAACGAAAAATCTTTTGCAACCGCAACGGCGGGAGCCCGAAACTCATGGGGCCAACGGGAATCGGAGATCAAGCAGGAATCGAAAGAGTTAACGGTTTGTTGTCCGCAACGGTGGAGGAAATAATCATAAAAGCTTCCGATGCACGGCCAAAAAGCATCCGACGTAAGGCAAAGAAATCAGAAAAACAATCGAAGTCAAACCTAATATCCATTTGCAATGGCGGAAGAAGAAGTCACAATGGCTTTGATGCAAAACCAAAAAGGCAGCCGATTAAAACCAATGTATCGGGAGCAAAACCAAAGTAAAAAACTGGAAGTTTATCCGCAACGGTGAGGAAAGAAATGACATGTCCTTCCAATTAAACCATGAAATCAGCCGATTAAAACCAATGTATCAGACAGGAAATCGAAGTCATGACTTAACATTTTTCCGCAACGGCGGGAGTGTCAATCAAAAAATATTCCGATTCAAGCATGCCATAAATGCATTCAAAGGCAGCAATAAAGTCTGATCAAACATTAGATTTCTTCAAGCATAAGACGGATAATCACAACAAATGGTAAATCAATTCGATCATAGGAAAACAAAGAGGAAAATCAACTAATTCAAAGCAAAGGAGGGTCCCAAATTTTTTTGGAATTTTGGGAATTTGTTGCAGCTACAATAGAACCATCGCACAAAGCAAGACGAATTGGCATATTATGCTATACCCTGCTTTGTGGGCATATCGAACCGTGGTCAAGACTGCCACTGGTTTTTCTCCATATCAGCTTGTGCATGGAGTGGAGTCGATATTGCCAGTTGAATGCAAGATTCCTTCATTGAAGCTAGCTATGGAACTCTTACCAGACACTTCACCTTTGGAGGAGCGTTTGGTCCACCTCGAGCAACTTGATGAGCAGCGTCGAGATGCCTTGGTGGCTCTAGAGGTTAATAAACATCACGTTAAGTTCAAATATGACAAGTCTGTCCGTCCAAGAGTGTTTAGTGAAGGAGACTTGGTCCTTTTGTGGGATCAATTGAAAGAACCCTTGGGGGCAGGGAAATTTAATCCTATGTGGCGTGGTCCTTATGTGGTCAAGCGTGTCTTAGAGAAGGGTTCCTATGAGTTAGTCGATTACGAAGGCACAGCTTTGGCGGAGCCTAGAAATGGGCTCTATCTCAAAAAATACTATGCATTATCTTTAGCCAAAGCTGCTTGTTGTATATTATTGTACAACTTTACATAGTTAGGTCTTTTTCCTTATCGTGATCGAGTTTGTGACTAGTTTCCATTTCTTTTGGCAGATGTCAATTGAATCTTCCACCTACATAGGATTCGCGGATGGTGCAAGCCGTCACACTCAGCACTCAACCTCTGCCGCTTGGGTGATTTATACTCCTATGGGTCAGGTACTGTCTTCAGGAGGTGTATGTCTACGGCCATCTTCCAACAATGTTGCTGAATATAGCGTCATTATTGAGCTTCTTCGAGATGTCATTTCACATGGAGTTCTATCTCTTGAGGTACATCTTGATTTGGAGTTAGTAGTGTCACAGCTCATTGGTTTGTACCATGTTAGAGATCCGACGTTATTGAGAAGATTCTTACGTGTGAGATTGTTAGAATAGCAATTTGACAGTATTACATATATACACATTCCAAGAAATGATAATCAAGTTGCTGACTCATATGCTAACTACGTGTTAGATTGGCATTTGTTTCGTTCATAATAAATTAATCACAAACATTTTTACACATGTAAATAAATAAACTGATCACCATAAAATATTTTATATATCAAAAATGTGGTAATACATAGTGTCATATACAAAAGTGGAGCTTTCAAAGCTTCCATCATATAATACACGGTCGTACAAAAAATATACACTCCCAGGTATCTAATCCTGTGGAGGGGGAGGGTTGTGATCATGATACGTCACTACGGCTCTAGCTAGGTGCCAGAATAAATGCGCCCATGCGCGTGGCACACCCACCACCTGTCACTGCATGGCCTCAGGAAATTCCTCGACTTGCGCCATGGGAACTCTATGAGTCAGTCGCACGAAGTTGGTATGAATGCTCTGGAGCGTTCACTCCGCATCCACACCTGTGATGTCATCCTCTCTTCCCCTCCGTCTATGACGTGGGAAGCCCTCTGGTCGCCATGGTCCCACATCTGCACATGAATGGTAGATGTCACTATGTGTTGTCACGCAAAAACATGTCTTTTTGATTCCACATAATCAAGAAAATACAAAAAAAATTAAATAACTCAAAAAAATTTTAAAAAGAGTGAGAGTCGAGATTCGGTACCTATCTCTCCATATGCCGATCCTAGTGGCAATGGCATGTCCGAATCCCCCCATAAATCTATCCCTCCATAGGGGTAGTCATCTATGGAAACAATCTGTTGTCACCACCATGGAAAGACGTCAGTTGGATATGGGTTGGCTACCCTACCACCCCCTAGTCTGCGCATAGCATCTGCCCAACGCCGTTGGGCCGAATCTCGAACCCCATGGAGAGGAACATCCACTCTAGGGCTCAATCCTGGAACATGCTCGAAGAAAAACATGCTCAGAATGCTACTGAACCCAAAGTTTCGTATCCTACCTGCCTTACACTCACAGAGCTGGTGTTTCATGTTGCTCAGTAGTGTAGTACTCTAGTCATATATGGTCGGTCTCATACACTCCACCTCATAGAACATTAGTGGCCGTGAGGCCTGATGGAGTGAGGCTAAGCCTGCTATCCTGCCCAGCATCAGTAGTATGGCCTTTAGGCCTAGCACCTATATAGCATTGGTGGGGACTTGAATTCCCACCTTCTTAGTATCTAGGTATCAGTACACAACTACGTACTCATCGATAGTAAGCCCATGACTTGGCCCACCTTGGGAATGAAGGTTCACCACCTCCCCTCGTCTAGATAGACCTGTGATAAATTATATGTCTTCCAACTCTATGGCGAGAGACATCCCATCTATCCTGAAGGACTCTGAGTCTGGATCCCAAAAGTCTACCAGCATCTCTAGCAGTCTTGGTTTGGCCCTCAAACCACCAAGGCACCAGAACTTGTAGAGTCCACATGCTCGAAGAGCTTGTTGAGCCATCATGTCAGCCCTTACAGCTTCCTCTACTTCACCGTGCTCGCGCTCTCTCCATTCTAGCACCATCCTGCAAGAGAAATTACCATATTTCCCATTATAATCTTATAAATTCACTTGCGCGGCGTCATATGTGACTGTTTTGCAAACAGCCGCGTATGTACACAGTTTCTAGCCTCTTTTCCGCATATAGCCAGCCCTATACGCGGAAAAAGATTTGATATCCGCATGGGCCACAGCGCTCATGTAAAGATGGCCTAAACTACCTCATTTCACCATGAAAATCAACAAAAATTATATGAAAATGCATGAGGAGAGCATGAGTAACTACCTGGAAGAAGCGGTTGTGAATTCCTCCAGTTGGATCTCCTGGAATTTGCAGTTGAAAATCAGAGCTCCAATGGGTAAAAGTTTCAAATGATTTATATTTTTTACTATTTATAGAAATTTTTTCAAATATTTAAAAAATTTTACCCCCTTTCCTATAGTTTTGACAGTTTCTAACCATTTTGGACCGTTTCTGACATAATTTGTGATGTAGATAACCATTTTCAGTGTCGTTTCAGGCATTGGATTGACCCGTTTGTACTGATCTTAGGTATAATGTCTACACTAGCATATAGGTTAGAATCACCATCGTTTTCATTTTGCATGACCTTATGACCATGTCACCATGACCTTAGGTACGAACCCACTCTATTATGTCACAGAACCTTCTTGCTGCTTTAGAAGTGGCATGATGTGAGTGGTAGAGCTTCACCTTACATGGGTACCCTAGTTAGCACCTTATTTGCATTTGGTGCCCATGCCGACGTTTTATCCTTTAGGGTGTGGGAGTTCGTTGTATAGTACTGCCATGAAATTTTGCAAGAGCCTCATACTCCTCTTGATCTTATGTTGGCCTGTTTCCCTCTAGACTCCCCTTATGTCAAGTTGTGAATGTATTATCATGAGCTTTGCCTGCCTCATTGAGCTTTATGCCGGCTCCCCTGACATTGCGTTTCAACCATATAGCCTGAGCTTGTCTCATGTCTAGCCATGCAGAGCCATTTTATATATCCTTCGCAGCTTGATTTCCTTTTTTTTACCGGGAGGGGATTTTCCCCCGAGTGTCGATATCCTACACATGTATCCTTGCATTGAGCATAGGTATGTTCCACTGCTTGGAACTAGTTTGTTTTCCCTGATGACTCTCGTCTCCTCCTAGTTTGGAACTATAAAGCTAGTTTATTCTTTTTTCAAGCTTTTCAAATAACTGAAAAAGTCCAAAAAAATAATCAAAAAACCAAAAAGCCAAACAAGGAAAGATGTTATCTTTGGCAGCTGTCGAGTCATGTCACCTTCGAACAGAGCACTGTATATCATGTCCATTGGTTGGGTTATAGTTTGACTTTAGGAGATGTACTCATTTATCTGAGTTTATCTCCACCGACTGGTTAAGCTTCCAGTCCCTATGGAGCCTCTGTTGATGCCTCCTGTGTCATAGAGATGTCCCAGTTTGTATATCAAGTCTATGCTGCCTTCATTCAGTCACCATACGTCGTTATGCTCTTGCTCGAAGGAAGTTGAAACCTCTGTCAGCCATTCCTCAGTTATCTTGACGTTGCATGTCATCCATTCCCAGTACAGTTACTGGTTCGTGCACCTTATGATTGAGTTCTTCCACATTATACAGCCTTGCTGAGTACCTCATGTTGGATTATGGGGGATGCCTTAATTCCCTCCTTCCAGCGGATTTCATCCCATTGACTTCAGATCATCTATTCTGGGATTGGAATCTATATTCCTTTTGAGTGCATTGAGACTTGCAGTCATCAGTGGCAGGTTCTCTCACCATCGACAGTTTCTTGGGAATACATCAATGTCCCCTGATCGATGGATTCTCTCAAGTGTTTGACATCAACACATCTATTCACACTTGTTAGTTTGCACTCTAGTACCTTGATTCCCATTTTCATTATCGGTGGGTAATCTCGCGTCTGTTAACGGTATACATCAATGACCGGTAATCAGACGATGGACTACTATGTTCGACCTAGACACCTCTATTCACATAGTAGGACATGTACTCATAGCGGTTTGTGTAGAAGACCTTCCAGAATGGTGGCATCTCTTATATGCTACCTCCTTGATCGTGCCAGTGTTCATGAGATTTCAGCTCTCGTGACTTCATTCCAGTGTATGTCAGACATTTCCAGCCACTATGGAGATATTGATCTATTGTATATCTTCAGCTGTTTTGGAGATCATGGTCCTTTGTATATCTTCATCATGGAGATTCTGATCTATGTATATTGTACATGGTGATGACCACATATGTGATATCATGTATTATGCCTATTCATGGCCATTGTACTCTTATGTATCCAGGACTGCTATATGTACTTGCATTTATATGTAGAGTTGTATCATTGTAATATGTTGATTGGGTGGCTGGTCTTCCATTTGGGTTCCTTCATCACTCCACTTCTGGGATGGACTTATAATGTATTTCGGCCATCGTATGACCCCTCTGACCTCACACATTAGGGGGCATCTGTTATAGCGGATTTCACCACTCTAGGTGAATCACACTTTGTATGGCCTTCCCCTGTCCCACTGCAGACTCTTTAGACCCCATGTACTATTTTTTATCCTTTGATGTTTCCTTGATCATCCCTAAAACATGAAAAATGATATATGTGGCTTTTTACCCGATAACTGCGTACATACACGGGTTTGACCCATATAACTGCGTACATCGGGATGTGTGCATAATCCAAATCCTTTTGGAGTTTTCCTTGGCATGGATCCGACTCATTTGACTCCTGGCCTTCCATATGCCTTGAGATCGCTCGGATTCGACCCTTCATTATCCCTTATGAAGCTATATAAGGAACCCCTTGGTACATTGAAGGTAGATAGAGAGATTGAAAGCAAAGAAACTATAGTCCATTGTTGCCGGAATTTATACTTGAGTCTGCATCCCTTTGTCCCTTTGGAGCACTTTTGTGTTCTTCCCAAGCTTGCCTTTTTCTAGTGAGCTTGCTATCATGAGATGGAGGATTGAGGTGGTGGAGGCCCAAGTGGGGGATTCAGTTTCTCTGGTTCGCAGACGTGCCATCAGAGGTTGTATCTATCTTGTAATCTCTGATTTATATTAATAAGAACTATCTTTTCCTGTCCAATGATGTGTATTTGATTGAATATTGTATCCATTGGAATATGTCAAATGCTTTGACATTATTGATTATATATTCTAGAATAGATCTAACACCATGATATATAGTATGCTTGTATTGTTTACTTGTTGTTGAGGAAGTACTATATCAATTCAAGATGAAGATTGGAAAGCTCAATGGGGATCCACTTCAACCATCCGGAATAAGGTACGAGGTCTGATCCTTTAGTGTTAGACATTTTATTTCAATTGCATTGGGAAATATTGATTTCTGGAGTCAAAGCTGTCTGTTGTGGTACCCCAAGCCATAGGAATTTCTCTCCGTAACACTATGTTAACCTCCTAATTAATGGTCAAGTTATTGGACTAGGAAGGGTTGAATCTACAGATACTACAACTCATTATGGTGGAGAAAGGCTTAATGTAGGATATGTTATGGTTTTGATAATTGATGTTATTGAACCACATTTGATTGTGGAATATATTGATGAAGGGGACTTACCTCCATGGAAGATCATATATTTGAGGCATAACAAAGGTAAATCAAAATCTTAAAGCACATGTTAAGTGTTTTTGATAGTACATTGCTTATTATTTTTGAGCAAATACTAAGTTTGTCTAATTTGTTGTATATTTGGAAATGTCTCTTCTGCATTTGCTATTGGAGACAAGGTATATCTTTTGCAATGTGGAGTGAGGGTGGGTGAATGCTCCATATTCAATACAAAGATTGGTCATAAGGTGCATGGAAGTATGGTAAATAAAGGATCCATACTGGTTAACATTGAGAAGGTGTTAAAACATGATGCTCTTTTGCCACATCCAACAGGATTTGAAAATACACTAGGGGTCCATTGGGATCTTATGATATTTTTCCAGAATCAAATTTGGAACCTCATTGTCATGATCATCAAGTAAATTGTCCCCAAGATAGGCTTACATTCACATGCAAAACGTTTTCTCTTACACATGAGTGCACGGGAACAAGCATGTGCATTGTCAAAGGGATCATAGTTAATGTCTGTGAGGATGACATGGTTGAGGGTGAAATGTTAGGTGAAAAGGAATTCGGTGTTTTTGTGGAAGACATAGAAAGAAATTGTGAAAGATGTAGGATTGGAGATAAGTCTATACATTGTTTGGTTAGATGGTCAATAAATGAGTTGGTGGATAATGAAGGTGAGATTACAAGGGTGAATGAAAATTTCAAGGAGGTGCCCAATGAAATGGTGGTATGTGATATTATAGAGGATACAAGTCCCTTAAACAAATGGGATGGTGATATTTATAATGAAAAAGATCTAGCCTCAATTGCTATGCACATAACGAGGCCATATAAAAGGATTAAATTAGTTGTGGCTACAAAAAAAGTTGGAAACTTTCAAATACAGAGAGATGAAGAGAAAGAAACCGACTTTTGGCAGCAAATGAATGTCGTAAACAAGATTGTCTTCAACATGTGGATAGGAAATCCATTGCAGCTGCTAGAAGGGGTATGGAACTCTTAAAAAAATGACATTAGGGAATTTTCCTTGAATTCACTCCTTTCCAACACAATCATGTCAAAGAGCCATGGCCATGGCCTACCTCCTACTGTTAGGAAAGAAAAGGACATGAGGTTTAATGGAGACATTATTTGTAAGAAAGCATGGTACAAGATACATAATATTCCTCAAAGCACCTTCTATACTTACCAACATAACTTCCAATAAGGACCTGTCAAAGGAATTCATGCTAACACCAACAAATGCAAACCATGTGCACATACTGTGGCAACCATAGAAATATTGCATAAAATTGTCATGGATAATTCAGATTTTTCACTGAACCAAACACAACAAGTTGAATAAGATGGAACGTCTACTCCTTTAATACTACTGCCATCAACGTACACCCAAAGTTCTTTGTTAAAAGAGATCAATGAGGCTCTTCAAGAGCTCAATTTTCCATCAATATCACAACAAACAATGAGCAAGATTTGGAATACTCATTTTCCATATATGGCATTCTCAAAGAACACTAACTTCAGTAAATGTAGTGAATGTATCGTGTTGAAAGCACAGATGAATACAATGACTACAAAAGAGCTGGAAGAAAAGGCATGAGCTAGACTGAAGAAACATAACAAGATTGTTATGTGTGGAAGATATTGCTACTATGCCCATAGAATTATGTCAGAGCGGTATCCAAAGGAATACTTGAGCATTATCCATGATAAAATGGACAAAACAAAGACTTCAATCCCAATATTACATGTCAAATCAAAATCTGTTGCAGGAACAAACTTGGGTTTGTCATTTTCAGGTGTGCTAAAACATGGGCATAACACATGAGGTTTTGGTCATTTATCCCTACCATTTGTACACATGGGATCACAATTCACAAGTACATCTTTTGCAAAGTGATTGGGGACCTTGAAGACCCACACCTTGATATGTATGGTGATTTGCTTGATGAGAGTGGAAGTTCAAGAAACCCACTTTCAAATGCATTACTTCAAAACTCTATTCACTCAAAATGTAGAGTGTGCAAGGATTCTTTCCTATCTTTAAATGGAAGCTCAAAAAAACAATATCTTGATTTTAAACCTCTTCCTCCACATTTATTGTTACAGTTGGAAAATGTAGCTAGTGATAATAAGAATCGTTATGTTTTCATGTTTCTATCACTATTA
>LPNX011175720.1:53157-195079 GCA_001517045.1 Pseudotsuga menziesii
AATGAATAACACCATATATAAAAATGTGGAAAGATACTATTGGCAATGAGAATTCACCAATTGTTACAAAGGAATGGAATAAAAAAATAGATTATTGGAAAAGAGTTCTTGATGCATTAGATGGAATCTATAATGACCATACACCCTTGGATGAAAGTGATTCTTCTTCTAATGATTTTTGGCCCAAGACGAGGAAAAATGTTAATGTTGATGGTAATGCACTCCATGCAATATCAAGTATTATGGATGTGGATTTCAATAATGTGACAGATGAACCGGTATATGTTGGACCCAAGTGCAACAAGCCAAAGCCAACATTCGATCCTAGAATCGATGTAGAGAAAAGGACGTTGTTTCTTATTAGATCAGGTAATGAGGATGAAGGAGAAATGATTTGGATGGAAAAATCCACCTCAGATATCTTCCAGGATGATGACAGTGAGACTGTGAGTCCCTTCATGTAAAGATTGATTGGTGGCAACCTAGTTTAGGGAAATACAAGGGAAATATTTTAGAACAATATTGGGTACCAAATCTTGATGACACAAAACTTTGACCTATTCCAATTAATACCATAGTTTGTGCATGGATGCCAAAGAAAGAATATTGCAAGAAGGCCAAGATAAATAAATGTGGTGTACAAGTTTTACTTGATCTGCTTGAGTGGATATAAGGAGATTAGGTGGACATGATTCATGAATGTAATTTTTATTTTTGAATGAATTTTAGTATACATGAAGAAACATATTTCAATGTTTGTAGTATAATAAATACTCTTCAAGCTACTTTTGAGGAATTTTATATTATTTATTGCATATATGAAAATTTCACTTCAAGTTCAATGTTAATTCATGTGATGATACTTTATGCGAACTAGATAACACCATTCAAATTTTAACTTTTCAATTTGTCTTTTAGATCAACACAACATGTCACTATATCAAATGTGCATAATTATATTCATTAATGCATGTACAAAACCCTTACCTTATTTATTATTATCTTTTGCTCACTCTCTTCAATACCACTTTGAGCTTTTCATTTTGTTCCCCTGATGATTGGTGGAGTGTCCACTCGAAATGTAGGGATGTTTCAATACACAATTTAATTCTATAAACTCTCTTTGTCATTATGATTAACTGTGGAAATCTTCATCCTCAAGTTGTACTTGATCTGCTTGAGAAAATATAAGGAGATTAGGTGGAGATGATTAATGAATGTAATTTTGCCTTTTGAATGACTAATTAATATACATGAAGAAAAATATGTCAATGTTTGTAGTATATCAAATTTTCTCTTTAAGCTACATTTTGAGGAATTTTATATTATTTGCTACATATATGAAAATTTTGGTTCAACTTCATGTTAATTCATGTGATGATACTTTATGCGAATGAACCTAAAAACATCTTATAGACTTGTTTTGTGAGTAAATGTAAGGAACTTGCAATAAGGTTTGAAGTGAGTTTTCCCTATTATTCGTTATTATAGTTGATATAAATTTAATTGTACTACTATGTTGCATTCACATTCATAACTATATTTTCTCGTGTAGACTTTAAAGTGGTGCCAACTTTGTACTAGTATATTAACTTATACTCAATAAATACAGTACTAACATTTTGAGTGTGCAGGTTTTATCAGTTTGTCATCATTGTTATTGATTTTCTGGATTAAACTATGTGAACATTTTTCAGACCAATGTTTTGAGTGGACACTCCACCCATGCTTGTTACGGGAACCATGAAAAACTCATTGTGGACTGAAAAGATTTCACATAACTTAATCCAGAAAATCAATCATTAAGTAGTAGCATCATGTTAGCTTTAATTCATGTTAGACATTATCATCAAATACATTGCATTATAAAGACAATTTAATCCATGTGAGATTTAATGCTGATCATAATGCACTGCATGGAATATAAGTATTATGGATGGAGATTTTGATAATGTGACAGATGAATGGGTATATGATGGACCCAAGTGCAACAAGCTAAAGCCAAGATTCAATCCTATGATTGAATTTGAGAAAGGAAATATGTTGCTAGTTATATCATGAGCTGATGATGAAGGAGAGATGATTTGGATGGCAAAAACAACCTCATATATGTTCCAGAATGATGAAAGTGAGACTCTTCATGTAAAGGTTGATTGGTGGAAGCCTAGTTCAGGGAAATACAAGAGAAAATTTTAGAACAATATTGGGTACCAAACCTTTACATTAAATAGTTTTTAAATGGGCCATTCTAAAATTGTGCCAGCCTTCTACTAGTATAGGTACTCAACATCAATAATGTACTAGTTACCATATCAAATTATAATTCAATTTCTTAATCATAGTAATATATACAATATTGATGTCATTACATAAACTTAATCAACTTACCATTTAATACAAACTATAGATAATATTAATAGAAATTATGTAAGGATTCAAAGTCTAAGAATTTCATCATTTTGAAAGAATCAAAGTCTAAGACTGTCATCATTTTGATCTGTCACAGAGGATTAGAAATGTGTAATCTAGGTGTTAACAAATTCCCTCTCCCCTCATGTTGTAAATGGTGCTAGCTCAATGGAATAGAACCTACATTACAAGTAGGACGATGGTGGTTTGATTCCTCCGTGCCCTAACATAAATTAATAGATGATATACAATCTTAATGATAATATAAATATTGTAAGATGTATATGTTTTCATTATAAATATGCTCTTTTCAATTAAACACATTGTTCAAATGCTTCATAAATAAATAATGAACACTTGCAATAATTAGTTTAGTTGGTTTTCCCCCTTTCCTCTTGTATATGAAAAAAATCAAATTGTATTGCGCTAATGCTATTCTAGTTCATAATTGATTTTTCTTATTAAAACATCTAATATTAATAAATAAGGGAGGCTTTACTAACATCAATATCATTAAATAAATTTATAGGTAAGAAATTTCTCAAGTTAATCTGCTATTCATAAAGTAAGCATTCATTAACTTAGTTTCTAATACTCTACCACTGCCAACAACAATAATAATAAATTATGTTGCTATTTTAATTCATAATTTACTTTAATCATTACAAGGATAAAACTTACACTTTAAAGTCATAACATATTTTTTCATTTTGATTATAAGTGGTGCCAATTTCCAAAAATAAAACAACATACATAACAAAGACAAAAATAATTACTATGACAATGTTTATAATTGTTGTAGTAACAAATACAATGTTGATATTATGTCATAAAATAATTTAATCAACTTAACATCTAATACAACCTATAAATAATATTAATATAAATTATGTAGGATTCAAAGGCTATGACTTTCCTCATTTTGAAGGAACTCAATCTAGCAAACATTAGAGGAAATTTGGGGTCTAAAATGCGCCTTATAAGAAAACGTGCCAAAATAAGTTTTTTTGAGTTGGAATTCAAGAACCAATAGAATTTCAATAAAATAAGTCAACCATAATGGTTGAATTGACATATTTGTCATTAAAAAAACTACTTTTTTTGTTCGTATTTTCGACATATCTCATTGTGTTTTTACTCAAATTTCAATTGGGAGAGCTCGTTAGATGCGGAATTTGATTCCGCATCCAACGAGTACCCACAATGCATACTTTTGATGGACCCCGCTACCCCAAAAACAAGAAATACCTGAAAAACGTGATGATGACATTCCATCAAAAGTATGCAGTGTGGGTACTCGTTGGATGCGGAATCAAATTCCGCATCCAACGAGCTCTCCTGATCGAAATTTGAGTAAAAACACAGGGAGATATGTCGAAAATACGAACACAAAAAGTAGTTTTTTTCTTTCTTCCTCCAAAATTAATCAATATTATTTTATTATTTTAACTATTATTTTATTATTTTCCTTAGGAGGCCCATTTTAGACCCCAAAATTCCTCTAATGAGTTCTAAATTTTAGATCTAACCCATCTAGTTGTAATTGAGATGTAATATTTCCTTTTGAATAGTTGAATACTAAAGTTTTACTTGAAATTAATAAAAAATATTAATTGAGAAAGTAGTTCATTGGATTAATTATTCCAAATTTAATGGAATAGTTCTTTCAGTTGATTTTTCTAGATTTAATAGAATACGTATTTAGAGATTTCCAAAAAAAATCAATGTGGATGAAGTCCTTGTAATAGAATAGTTCCAAATTTAATGAAATATGTGTTCTTAGCAGGTTTTATGGTGTTTTATCGTGAGGTTTAAAATGGGATTGTTATTTGTCATTTTTTGGAGGTCAGCCCGCATTGTATTATTGGAAAATAGACCTCACTTTTGATTTTTTCAAAAAAAGTTATGACTTTGGTCGGAGGCCGTAGGCTGATTGAGTTCTGTCGTTGCGGCCCCAGAATAGACTAATTACTCGTCAGATTGTTTGTCTTTTTATCGATGTCTTGTTCTTTGTTTCTCCAATGTTGAATGGTCTACAAGTTTTCTTGACCTTTTAACTTTCCTTGTTGCGACTGTCTAGCTCACTAACAATCAGATGCCTGCAGAGGATCTGACCCCTGACGTTTTATCGCACCAATTTTGGTCTATGTTCTGAAACCCCTAGATTATAGAATACCCACCATAGCGGCTACGTAGCCCGGTAATGAACCAATGTCAAGTGTTTCAATCCGTCGATGGGGGATTTTATATGCCCGTTTCTTAATCGTTTTCCCACCAACTATTTTGAAATCATTTTTTTTCATAAGAGACCTGTGTGCCTTGTTTAGGTTGAGTTTGCACATAAGAACCTAGCTCCGGTCTTCTCTTCTTTAGTACTCATTTTATTAATATTATGGTTTATGCTTATTAAAGATAGTCGGAATAAATTATGAATTCTCGTTTGATCGCAGACAGACATGGCAATTTTTCTTATATCCCTTCAAAGATTATTGCGGCGAAGAAGGTGCAGTTGGAGGACAAAGCATGTTAAAGCATAAGGCGGCAGAGTCGTTACTTGAGGAAGAAAATTATAAGGGTCTGAAGAGGGACTGAGGAATGGTAGAGCATAATCATTAGAGAGTAAAGGCTCAGACTTGGGCATTCCGACAGTTACCTAGCTATGCCCGGTTTTTATAAAAATATTTATTTGAAACGTAACATTGAATCATGAGCATTGGCTAAATGACAAGACTGGAGATCGAAACGGTCATGGGGAAACATAAAGGTTTTGAGCTGGTTCTTGTGTAAATACAAAAAGGAAAGAGTGAGGAGGGGATTTTTCCCGGAGAGACTTGTGAACTACTTGTTGTAAGAGGAACTACTTCATTTTGCAATAATAAAATTACAATTTTGCTTGTTGGAGAATGTGTTGTGTGGAATGTTCAAATGTCATGAAATGAACAATGTTGAAGGGGAACTATTTTGTTTTCAGCTGTGTTTCATTAACTGTGAGATCGTTCTAACTTTCTGAACCTATGTTCTTATATGAATGTTCTCTGGTTTATTCTGTGATAATTTCCACTATGAGTAATGAATGTTTTAACAGATGACGAGCTATCTTGTTGTGTATATATTTATTCATGTTTATGTGTTTTTATTCTAAGAAAAACTATCTGTGATTTATCTTAACATATGAACAGCATTACATTACTCATGATTTGATAGTCTTGCTCTCTAGGGATAGCTTAGTTAATATTGTTTTTTTTTTCAGTTGTGTGTGATTTAGATGCGAGAGAGTCTAAGACGAGAGGTAAGAACCTATGCATCACATTGTGACCACTCCTCGCATTCTTCATCAATCTGCATCTTAGATAGGCACTTGCATATCATACTTAAATTAAAAAATACACAAATATACACGGTGTACTGGGCCGTAATCGGTAAAACCCTTTGTTTTTGTTACTTGACCTACGGTAGCCGAACTACAAACCGGACAGATTCCCTATACCAAACAATCACGGGCTAGTTGGGAACGTTGACTGGGGAGAATCCCTTGCTATTTTTTCCTGTGAATTTCCAGGCCTTAGCACAAGGTTATCCATTTATGAGACATCAAGGTGGTGTATGAGACCACATTGTTTGTGGGACAACTTACCCTCTGTGTACATAAATATGCCTTTTTGGAAGGGGGGTGAGTAGTAGAAAGAGGTATAGTATAATGCCTTTTAATTATAATTTCTTTTCTACTTTGCGTTTTAATGAAACACTTTCTTGGTGTCTATTTTTTTTAAAAATTGAGTATATATGCATTTTTCCCCATAGGAACACCAAGGTGCTATTTATAAAATTCTATACATAGGTGTGATGACTTGGAATCCATAGACACGATCGATAAATTAATCAAGGGCACAAAATAGGTGGATTTCAACTAATGAGATGCAAATTAAGACTCTTACTTATAGAAACTTCAACCAACTGCTGAAAGGGTCAAACGACGACAATTTTGTACAAATGAAATATGAGCATGATAAGTGTGATAAGCTAAACACAATGATATAAAATTCAAGGTGTGATGATATTAAATTCATGTGTTTTAAATTTCAACTAGAATAATCACATATTACATATCACTATTTTGATCCCAGATGGGGTCACAGGGGTTTTGGCTCAAATGTCATATTTCAAATAGGGATAAGTTATTTAACCCTCATAACCAACACCTAAATTTGATGGAATCCCATGTCACTACCACTGCCTTACATGTTTTTAAAAGAAACTTTCAAAATATTTGAACAAAAAAATTGGCAGTACTTCATTGGATCATAATTACCAACAACCTCTAGATGGAAGATGTTTGAACCCTCTAGGGATGAAATTAAGTCAACTTCTTCAACATTATAGCACAAAAAGGTTCCAATATAATTTGTAAACATATAATATATAGGAAAATCAAGTCTCAGTGACACAAAAAACACATGGATGGAAAATTGTAGTTAAAACCATATGACAATTCGATAATATAGCCTAAAAATACACCATCGGACTTCACCCTTTGGAAAAATGAAAAACTAAAATACTTGTAAAAGTTAGACAACATATGGAGACACACCATCTAAGACGAGATTCACCATATCCATGGTGTCAATCATGTCCTTGAAATATTTCCCGAGCACACAGACTCCTAAAAGAAGCTCATCTCCATTAGCATAGTCATATAAGATTCCAACATCTATTGCGATCACAACACCTAGACCATAACACTGACATTGCCCAAATGGGCACCCTCCAAATTTTGAACCAAGAAAAAACACTAGAGCTCCCTTGGCTTCATATTTGGATTAAGATTCTTTTTTATCGAATGGTACAAGGTATTCAGATCCCTCACTCCTAGGAATGTGGACCTAGATCCTATAAGCATGAAAGTCTTGAAACCCTCAAATTTCAGTATGGGTTTTCATTTTTTTTGGTAGAAAAACTAGGCACTGGAATGATTTGAATCAATATATTTGAACATAAAACTAACAAATTCAATTCAATTGTTTTCATTGTATTTATTCGAGGTCAAAATGATTGTTTTCTGTGAGTCCGTGTTGTGGTGGGCTTCTGTGATGGTCACAAATAGATAGCAGGTAGAAAATATGAATCCAACAATAAATTCCAATGCCTCGAGAAATTCCAATGCCTCGAGTGTTGGGTTGGATTTCCTCTACTATTGTAACCAATGATAAGATTTTGAAAAAGCAGTTATGAGTGTGCTCGTAGGGTGAACTGTAACTTGTAATCCCCATAGACTTTCCATGAATGCTTGTTTGAGATCAACTTGTGATTGAGTGTGTTTTTGCGTGGAACTTTGAAAACTATTAAGCTGGTTTATAAATATGTGTAAAGATTCATATACCAAATCTATTTTGGTGGGAATTCAAACATTATCAATCCTTGTACTATTTTATATTTCATTTATAAATAGTTGAAAAAATAAATTATTATAGAAGAGCTATTATTAGTCAAGCAAAGGGTACTCATATAACCACTGGAGTTCTAATTTGAAAAGGATTTAGTTACATTGTTATTATTATAAGTAATTTAGGCATAGTGATAAACAAAGATCTTAGTTTCTAGTTAAGGGGTTATTTCAACCATTGTTTCAAGTGTTATTGGCTAGTTTCTTAATTCCTTGCTGAAAAAATAGTAATTTATAATATAATCAACTTAGCTAATGTCACTACATAGGTAAAGTTGAAAGGATGAACAAGTCGAGGAGAAAGACTCAGAGAACAATCAAGACTACAAATAAGAGACTAAGTGACGAGTCCGAGGAAAAACCTTAGGAAGAAGAAAGAAAGAAAGCGGCAAGATCACATTAAATGGAATAAGACTTCCCTTCATGAAAGATAAATGTATATATCACTCATGAAGGTGCAAGAGAAAACTATCATTGCATCCAACTAACTGTGATTAAGGAATATGGTGTACTTGAGATATCCTTAAAGTATCAAATGGAAATGGGATTCCACTGTCTTGGGGAAAGGGCCATGGGAATATTAATAGTTTTAAGAGGTCAACTCATATTTTTTGAAAGATTGAATGTTGGATTCATTTACCCAACATGCACACTTATTTGGTAAATTTTGGCCTATTTACCCACTATCCTAAGTTGAATTGACTTACTTGGCATCAGATGAGCACACTATGACATCAGCATGAGCACACCCACTCCTTCCTTCAATTAAGGAGGTTGACTAAACCTTCACCTTGAATCAGGGAGGTTAACTGGGATTCCTCCTTACATCAAGGAGGATAACTGGGATTTCTCCTTCAATTAGGGAGAAATTATGGGGTGAACTGAGAGTAATAAGTGCACCTAATTGCTAATTGATTGTTGTTTAACCAAACAATCAGTTAAGCTGAGTTGTGAAGGCGCCTCCATCTATTATTTGTCTATTTTTTCCCAATATTTATGAATTGGAGTCAACGCTGGTGCCTATAACCACTTCTAATGACAAGTATCACTTCAGTTAACTCCATCGGAGCTACTTGGAGTTATGGATGAGCTACCTCCTTGAGTTGGACCTGCAGTTGCATGTGATGAGTCACTTTTAGTTAGTCTCAGTCATCTATTGCACTTCAATTCAGTTAGGATTTAGTGTGAGAGTCAGTTATGGATTAGATCAGTGGTTAACTGAGTGTTTCCATTGTGGTTGACATTCAATTAAGCTACACCCATCCATACAATTCGAATGACCTCCTTGTGTATTGGAATTGTCTTGGCATTCATGCATTTTACATGACATTGTATTGTACTATCATTCTAGTATTGATTATACAGAGTCTGCAAACTCTTATTGCAGTACTGTTACACCATTTGATGTCTAATTTGTCTTGAATCACTTGTAATACTATTTTTAGTCCCTAGATTACTATGAAAAAATTAATATGGTATCAGAGCTCATGGAGGGACGAAGCTCATTCTTCACGAGAACATGATTTTTTCTGGATTTTGCATGCAAATTGAGCAAAAGCTCAAATTACAGTAGTGCACCAGAAGCCGAAGGTTTACCACTTAATACCCCAATTAAAGGAATGGTTGATCAAGCTTCCTTGATCAATTATGCTGGGTGTGATGAAAACTTGAAATGTGCATATTGTCCGACCTTACGATGAATTTTTTGTGTTGATTGCAGGTTTTTACAGGTTCACTGCATTCGCTACAATAGTTTGATATGGCTTCTTCCATATATATTTTGACTCCTTTCAACTATCACTAATGGAAAGGAGAGATGGAGATCCAACTACGTGCCAGAGGACTCTAACAGGTCACTATGGATATAGAAGAACAGCCTAATCATGTTGAGGGAAAGGATAGATTTTGGAGCAAGATGGATGATGCCTACGGTTTCTTGTGTCTCTCTATCTTCAAGGATCTTCTATTCCACCTCTCGGGATTGAAGACACCAAAATATATTTGGGACCACCTTGCCTCCCTGTATGGAAAACATGATGATTTGAGGGTTTATCAGCTTGAAAATGAGTTGATGTCCCTTCAACCTGGAAATTTCGAGACCCTTAATGACTTTTTCACAAAATTCAAGCATCTAGTCCTTTTAATGAAGCATTGTAAGGTGAAGAAGGAGGATGATCAGCTCATCCTTAACATTCTCTCAAAACTTGGAGCAGACTATTCAATATTTGTTTCTACTTTTCGTGCTAGGAATCTCACAACCCCACAATGGAAGATGCCTACACTCAATGCCTTCATTGAGTCCCTAACAAAAGCACATGATAAGCTTGTCCAGATGGGGATCATCATATCCTCCCATGATCAATCCCTTCTTGACTTGGGGCCCAAGGATATGAAGGGTGAAGGAAAGCAGCATAAGAGTACAAAAATTAAATTCGAAGCTCCAAAGCCTAAAGTTCAAAATCAGCAACATGAAGAGCCTTACGGATCGAAGAAACACAAGAACAAAGGAAACCATGGGAAAGAGAAAGTCAAGTGTCCATACTATGGGAAGGTATTCCACCCTGAACATGCCTGCATGAAAAAGAAACTTGATGAAGCTACTTCTCTCCTTGATATAAATAACATCAATATTCCGGAAGTCTTTCGGAGAAAAGACAATCAAGATTAGGAATACCAACAAGAAAGGGGACATGCTCTCATGGAAAGCACCTTGAAGTCCAAAGCTCTCATCATAGACTTTGGAGCTTTGAATTACATGATGGAAAGAATAGACTCCTTCTCTTCTCTGGATACTGGCAAAAGCATTCCCATCCACATGGGAGATGAATCTACCATCATTTCAAAAGGACAAGGTACAGTAAATCTTAAGCACGGTTATTTCTCCAATGTTCTGTATGTACCATCTCTTGCCTCAAACCTCCTGAGTGTCTATCAAATGAACCATACTAGAGTGCCCAAGAGAGTATCCTTCATCCCAGATGATGTAGAAATTACTGAACTTCCATCAGGGAAACTTGTGGCAAAGGCTTTGCAAATCATCATGCAAAAGCCTATGAGTTTTCCCATTTTGTGGAGGATGCAAATCCCACAACCCTTTTGACTCATGGAAATGATGTCAATAGGCTATGGCATGAGATATTCGACCATATAAACTTCAAATACTTGTAGAAATTACAGAAAAATCCCATGGTTGAAGGCCTCTCGGTCATCAAAGCGACCACCGAAATTTGCAAAGGTTGTATTTTGGGCAAGCATCCTGAGCATAAATTTGATTGGGGGAAGGTAATTCGAGCATCAGAAATATTAGGGCTGATTCATTCTCATATCAGTGGACCAGTTCCCACCAAATCCTTGAATGGATCTCGGTATGTTCTCACTTTCGTAGATGAATTTTCTATATATACATGGGCCTTCTTCATCAAGAAAAAGTCAGAAGTCTTAGAAAAATTAATTGAATTGAAAGCACTGCTTGAGAATGCATCTGAGAAAAAGATCAAATATGTGAGATATGATAATTTAGAGCAATATGTTAGTAATTATTTTATGCAACTATGTTCTGACAGTGGCATTCAGATCCAACATTCAATTCCCTACACTCCCCAACAGGACGGTGTAGCAGAGAGAAAGAACCGCTCTCTTAAGGAGATGACCACATGCATGATTGAAGCCAAGAGCTTGGCTGAAAATTTATGGGATGAGGCCATGAATGTTTCTATATACATTTAGAACAGAGTACCTCACTCATACATGAAAGGGAAGACCCCTTTCGAAGCCTACTTTGGACACAAGCCGGATGTGTCGAATTTTAGGGTGTCTGGGTTCACTGCATGGGACCGAATTCCGCATGATAAGAGGAAAGATTTGAAACTACAAAGTATTGAATGAATGTTTATGAGATATCCAAAAGAATCTAAAGGATTCGATTTGTTGAATAACAAAACAAAATAAATTTTCATTGAAAGAAGTGTCCGGTTCAATGAGCCTCTTCAAGAGGTAGAACTAGTGAAGGAGAAAACTGTTTATTTTCCTTCCTATTCTACTGACTCATCGAACCTGGATATATACAAAAAATAGGACATCCATCCCAGGGAGGGCACAATTCCCAAGGAATCAGATCAAATCAGCTGATGGAGAGTCAATCAATGCAGATCTGAAGCTGAATTGAGCCTACTTGTCAACCGGGGGCCTGATTGAGTTGACACATCAACCCATAAACCGACACATCAATCCACAGAGCATCTAGGAGAGTCCACACATGTGGAGGAGAGAGAGAGGGTGCAATTCCCCATAAATACAGCTGAATATCAACTCTGGATCTGATTTTATCACCTCCTTCAGTCAAGGATTTGTCAGATCCAGTCAATCTGCTTCAGATCTGACTGATTTCAATCAAATCGGCTGAGAATCCACTGATTTATGATTTTGGATTTGCTCCATTATTCATCAATTTATTAATTGAAATAATCAATAATTGATTTTTGGGGCTTTCTGACCTGAGTGATGGAAAATCACTCAAAACTAGGAAATAGTGGGTCCATGGGTTTATATGGTGCTCTTAGCTTGAAAATGAGCATCTACATTACTAAAACTAATTATTTGGCCCACTTTTATTACAAAGTCAATTTTTCCAATTAAACTCTTAAAAAATAGCCTAAGTTTTGGAAAAATTAAATTTTTAATAAAAATACTGAAAAAACTAAAAAATTGAAAATTTGAAAAAAACTAGGGGGACTTAGACATGTTCATATGACTCGACCATGATGTCTAGCATGCTTATACATTGACACATAGACTCTAATAACATTAATAAGACTAAATGCCAAGCCAACCACCCCAACTTTGGAGGTATGGAGTGAAAAACTCAGAAATTATCATTCGTTTATTCAACAACCAATAATAACCAAGGGAAAAAACACCCTGGGCTGATCGGATTGACAAATAAAGTCTAAGAGACTGAGTCTTTTACAGACACTATCATTCTAGAACATTCTAGTTCGTCCGATCAGTCAAGCTATATCAAAAGCACTTGAGTGACCAGTATAATTAGGACGCACTCTCCCAAATTGACAAACCATCAAGTGAAAATCCAACACCTAGATCAGACGATCATGGTGGAAAAATACCCAAAGGAAGCAAGAACTTCTGAAAAGTGACCTCGGGGCGTCGATCTTTGTCACACCCTAATGGTTGCGTTATGAACAATAGCCCCAGAGACTCCATTTAGCCCACATATTCCTTGCGGGTAGCCGTGAAGGTTTAGTTTTGGACATACTCCAAGTACTCTCAGGTATATCTTGAGTCCACCCCTTCACCTAATTTTAATCAACTCACACCTCAAATTTAACTTAAAACGTACCAAGAGGTAATTGCAAAACATTCACTCCAAGCACATGCAAGTACATTGNGTGTTAGATTTTCTTACTACTCTTGCATATTGGGAAATATTGATTTTTGATGTCATACTGTCTGTTGTGGTACCCCCAAGCCATAGGAAGTTTCTCTTCGTAACAGAATTGGCGACTCCACTGGGGATGTTCCTTGTTTTTATTTGGGGTTTGGGGGCACAATGTGCTTGAATTGCTCTTTGTTTCTCCTCATTTCTATGTTGTATTTAGTATTATGTTCATCCATTGACACTTCCCTAGATTTGTTTGACCCTTGGCCTGAATTTTACCACTTTATTCTCTGTATACGCAGGTTTTTGGCTAAAAGTCACGTACATACGTTGGTTTTTTTCCTAAAGTCACTTATATATGCAGGTTTTTGGCAAAACTTTGCATATACATGCACGTTTTTGGCCAAAAGTCGCATATACATGTAGGTTTTTGGCTAAAAGTCATGTACATACGCTACTATTCTTTAAACAGTTGCGTGCATCCTCCCTTTTGGTTTAGTTTGATGTTGTGGGAAGTTGTTGGGTGGGTTATGAGTGTGGATGGGTCTTCTTGTGTATCGATGTTGTCTATTGACTGCTTCTTTCGTGACCAGAGACTGCTTTTTCATTGATTTTTCTTTCAAAGTAGTTCTAGTCATTTATATCATTTTTTTGTTTTGCCATTAGTGCATTATTATTTTGGCCTTGGTGTCTTGCTTAGCTTGTATTTTCTACTTGCTGAAGAGATTAAGAATATTAATGACTTTTATTGTATTTTCATTCTTTTATATTGAAAATACAAAATAATTATTGCATTCTAATTTGCATTTCACATATGGATTTAAGGAGGTACTTGCATTGGATTGCTTGGATGAGATTTGTGTTATGATTTCATTTAGGAATGGTTGCATCATCATTTGAAGGAAGCACATGCACCTCATGTAGTGGCATACCCCATTTTTCATTTGACAAAATTACACTTGGCATTGGTTGTTAGGTGTGCACATTTATTTCACTGCTGAGTCACAATATCATTAGTTGCACGACCATTTCCTTTTGAGTAATTACAACCATTAAAATCAACGCTTAATTAAAATTAACTACACATTTTTCTTTTATAGGGTTCACCAACAAGATTAAGATTTAGAGTCTTGGAATAGTTTATTGTGAGTCAATTCTCCAAGAATACTAAACAAAAACAATTAGGTGTCTTTCTAGATGAGAGTGAGAAATCCTTGGTATAATTAGTGTTTCTCAGGAATATCCTCTTATAAAGGATTCAAGCACGAGGAAACACACATGATTGTGATTGGGATAGCCCTTGGTCACTTTCAATGAACATTGGAGATAGTTCCAGAATCATATTCGTATCTGGGGGATTTTGATGTATTGGTTGGTTCTTTTGAGATTCGGGCTTTGCTACCATGACCATATGGTTGATCCCTCATGCGGATACCCCCATAAGCATTATTTATATTGGGGTGACCTTAGTTTTCTTATCTAGGTATTGTAGGGTTGTTGCACCTGAAAATATCACTGCTTGTCAGCCTCCAGAAGAGTTTCATGTTTCCTGTTAACCTCCTTGAAAACCTAGTCTGTGTCGCCCTGAGGATTTTTATCCTTGACCTAGAAGGGATGACGCTCCCTTGCATTCTACATATAATGTCACCGATGCCTGGCTAAGTTGAGCAAAGAGCATTGGTTTCCCTTTTTTTTGGAAAAAACCCTAGGCTGATGCTCTATCCAGTTTAGCTAAAAGCGTCGATGGTCAGCCAAGAGGAAAAAATAGATGTTTATAGAAACTTCTATACATAATCCTTCGTGGAATTAGTTCCTATATGCCTGGGAGAGGTGGAATTCTCCTCCCTCACCTATAGGGATCTCATTCTATCCTTTTGTCAAGTCATCCCATGGGTTCTAGGCCTATAAATGAAGCCTTCATGAGGAGAGTGGGGGAGGCCAAAAAAATCATCCTTATGTTGCTAGTTTGAAGTCTGATCAGAGGCAAAGTAGAGGTATCTTGTGTTTGGAGAAGTCTTCATAGTCATAGGAGATGGTAGACATTCTTGATTGAGACAGAAGCCATCGACATCAAGGATTTTGGTTCTACTTCTTTCTCATTCATATGTTAATACAAAGACATTTCCATTTCCTATATTTGATTGTTTTGTTTGTCATAAATGGAATCAAAAGCATAGTTTGATCTTGTTTGTTAGTGAAGTGTCTAAAAATTTTCCTTTTGAAAAGAAATCCTATAGCCTCTTCTTAGAAGATTAGTTTCTTTTATAGAAAATACTGCTTTGTGTGCCTCATATTTTCTAAAAAATACAAAAAGAATCATTTTATTTTTTTGTTTATTCTTGCGAAAATTGTTTGTTTTTCCATTTGAAAGATTGATTTTCTTTTTGACATTGTAGCAAAAATTAGCTTTGCATGCACATTAGAGGCTTAGTTTTTTATCTGTTATTTTTAGAAACTTTAGAGTGCTTGTTTGAAAGAGTTTTTTTGTTTTGAAAGGACTTCCTTTGCATTTGTTTATTCGATCTTGTTTGTTGTTGAAAACAACTTTCTTATGGTACATTGTTGAAAATTAAAGAAAAAGTTTCCTTCCTTACCCTAGCTAGTTCACATCGAAGTCAAAAAGTGCATCTACATCTAGATTAATTTGCATTATTGGAGATAACATTCCACAAACATTCACCTAACCATCTAGATAAAATTAACGGTAGATTTAGGTCTAAAATTGTATAGAAATTTGAGTGATATGTTAGTGACATGTTCGGGCATCGTTAAGCATAGGAGTTGTCGTTATTTATCTGCACTACAACCCGGGACTCACGCGGTTCTTCCATGTACCATCGGTATATCGAATGGCCTTTCACGTACCCTTGAGGTATATAGAAAAGTACTTCACATACTCGATTGTATATCGGAAGGCCCCTTGTAAATAGTTGTGCATTAGACAACACTACTACCGATTTGAGCTCCCATGTACCTTGTGTATATTGGGAGACCCCACTAGGATACCCTGTCCATCTAAGAAAATCCCTTTGGTTATCTTGTGTGGAGCAATACACCAAAAATAGCATCCAAAGAGATTACTACGCATGTACCCCTAAGGTATATCGTGAGTTGCACCTACTTGACAATCCTAATGAGAGACTGGATATTCTGAACCCATCCTATAATTTAAGACTGCTTGTGAAATTTAGCTTTGCATAGGTTTTGTTTGTGTGCTTTTCCCCTTTTTTGACCTAGATTAAGTAACTTCGGCCACCACCATGGCTGAGCAACTTGCGAGACGACAATCTCGTAGATTGTAGGGTTTATCTCCTGACTCTCCTCCTACCGTGGAAGGATAAGAAGGGATAACCATGGAACAACTAGCTTCTACTAATGTGGGCCTATAGGTACTACCATAGCTAGTGAAATTAGAGAAGAATTCATTTTTTTTACAAATGCTTTGGTTCAACTCCCTCCTACAACTGATGTTTCTGTGCATCCATCATTGGAAGGTCGTGTTGATGGTGTCCCCCCACCAAATTATGGTCTGGATGCTCATTTTTGGAGGACTTCTACGGGCCAAGATATTGCTGAATTCGGGGTTATTAAGCCTTCACCAGGAAATCCTCCTTTAGGAGAGGAGGAACAGAGAAGAATTAATGCATCTCTCGACCGAGCTTGTAACTTTTCAAAGAGAGTAGAAAGAATTATTCCTCCACGTGTCTTGTTATGAAATATTGCCAAAATAGTTACCCCATAATACAGACCCTTGGCCTGAAGCTAAAATTTAAAATTATTCTGAAGGTCGTCCAACCTATGGCGAGACTTCTCGCAATCCATAGCTTGAAGGATATCGTTCACCAGATCAAGTGTTAGGACCTATTGAAGAAATTACATTTCAAAGTATTCCAGGTCTAAATGAAAATCCTAAAGTCTCACATCCTAAACCCATTATTAGGCCTTCCATACCAGTTATGGTTGGTGGGTAATCCAGAAATCAAGTTATGTTAGCACATTCTAACGTCGGGGGGAAACCCCCAGCACGAATCATGTCATCTGTTAGTGGAATTATTGCTAGTTCAGGACAAGATGCAACTGTAGCACAACCTACAGTAGTCATCCCTCCTACTAATACCAATGGTATTCCCCCCCCATCCAGTTCAGGCCAACCCTTAGGAGTGCAACCTATCAATAACCCATCTTCTTGGGGATATACTTATCTAGGAACTTATCCACCTACAGTTAATCAAGCTTATCAACAACCACCACACCACCTAGAGGACCACCACCATCTCCACCACCTTGCAGAGGACCCACTCCCTCAGGAGCCACCCCTCCCTATGGAAATTCTGGGAACCAACAAACTTTTCAACAAGCTTTGGGGCCATCATCCATACCAATCTATCAATTTTCATACAACCCTATTGGTCGGAAAATGCCCTATCAATACTACAAGTATCCGCAACCAAATCAACAACTACCATTTCTGGCTACTTTATATCTTTTAGACTTTTCCAGATTGATAAATGACCCAATCCATCATGACCCCTCTTGGCCTGCCATTCCTATAAAGATGCCTTCTGATATACCTAAGTTCGACGGTAAACCTGATGAATATCCAAAAAACCATGTGATGACATTTCACTTATGGTGTTCATCCAATTCTTTGATGTTTGGTTCAATCCGTCTATGCATTTTTCAAACAACCCTCACTAGTATTGCCGCAAAATGGTACATCAAGTTACCACAACACTCTTTTTGGGATTTTAATGCCCTAGAAATGGTCTTTTTGACACACTTTCAATTTCCAATCTGATATGAAACAGGTATTGACCTTTTAAACTCACTTTGCCAAACCACATCAACTCACATTTCTGATCATATCCATGAATGAAGACGAAGATGAAGGTTAGTTAAGGCCCCCATTCCCGATCAGTTGCTCGTTGATTGGTTTACAAAGTCTTTACTTCTACCCATTGCTAGAGATGTTTCCATGGGAGGTGATGTTACTGCGGAGAAATCTATTAACCACGCTCAATACCTAGACTTGGTTTACTCCCAGTCAGTTAATTTGTATGACCTAATTCCACATGCTCCTTGGCCTACAACATATCTATCTAGACCAGCAACTGAACCACCTGCTGATGGCATACTTGGTTCAGTTCAAACACAAATAGTGGCTAAACCTTCCAAGAAACCAAATCAAGTAGCTACTCTGTCAAATCAACCAGCACCATCTACCAAAACTACATCCTCTCCTATTGCTTCTGATGAAGTAAACGTGGTCCAATCAACTGAATCTTCAAGCGAAAAGAAAAAAGGGAAAAATAAATCTAAAAAACCTGATAACCAACAAGAAGGAAATAAAACACAGAATCTAGATAATAATTCAAAAGGAAAGAGAAAGGTAAAGGATCCTTGCTTAATCTGTGGAGGTGATCATTTTACAAAAGAATGTCCTCATCATGAGTAAGTTGGTAAATTTTTAAAAGCTTCACCCACCCCATCTATTTTGAAAGATCCTTTCCCTTCCCAACAACAGTTAATTTATCATAATTCCTTGAACGAAACTTCTTCATCCACTGCTAAAGTTCATATGATGTCTATTGAAACGGTGAGCTTGAATACAAGAGCACATAGTTATGACCCTCCTCCAGAAAAGAAACCTGATGATGTTCCATCTGAAAAACCCTCAACTTCCACACCTCCTCCTAATAATGGTCTTCATATCAAAAAACCTATACCAGAAGCAATTTTTCGTCCACCAAAAGGCACTCTATGTAAGTACATAATCAATCCTAACGCTCATGCCTCCCAATATTAAAATATTGTTGAAGATTTGGCCTAGGAACCCTATGCTATGTTGGCTTTAGAGGTACTCCAAACTTGCCTAACTCAACGAAAAAAAATTTCTTACTTCCCTTGGAGCTATGGATATCGAGAATAGTAATATCATCGCTTTCAAACTAGATGATTTCAAGATGAGACTCTCACATCAGTTATCTTTCCATATCGCTACCAAGATTGCTAGAAATACTATCCATCATACCATTTTGGATGAGGATTCCTCTACATCAGTTATGTCTTTATCTTGCTGGAGAGCCATTGGATCTCTTGAAATCAACTGTTCACCTACCACTTTTAAGGCTTTTGATGGTCACGGATTTCAACCCTATGGATTACTACCGGCCATCCATGTTGAACTGGGGGGAAGTTCAGTCTCCATTCATATTGAAGTCATCAACACTCCTTTGGATTACAACTTACTCCTAGGTCATAACTGGTTTTATGTTATGCAAGCTATACCATTGACCATTTTTCGGATCGTCCAATTCCCATTCCAAGGAAAGATTGTTATTGTTGATTAGTTAGATTTCATCACACCTAGTGCCATTACAAATGATGCAAACAATGTTCCTCTCCTAAATACTCCACAATATAAGGACATTGGAGTAGGTCTTATCAAAGATTCTTCACTAATGGGAGTTTTTCCCTCATTTGATCCTCCTCCTACTTTGCAAACTGCATCTATTAACATGATTTCTACCTCTCATACAGACAAAGGAAAAGAAATTGCTGATGAATCCACATCCTTTTCCCCTTTTGAGGAAGTTTACAATGCAATCCAAGCTACCAGTTATTCCTCCACCAATGACCATTTATTGGTGGCCTCACACCACTATCATGTGCCATATTGGCTTGACAACCCCTTCCCATCTCTAGATTATCTTTCACACACACTTCCCACAAACAAATATATTATGGAAGTTATGTCATTAGATGAGATGCCTTGGGAATATTATCACCATAGATATTCTTTCCTTCCCCCTTGCCATATGGTGGAATCCCACTTCACCTCTACGATTTCCTTTGATATAGTCCCCAACCCTCAATCTCCGATCCTCACTCATAGTACTGATTCTGAGGGAAACTTATGCAACATTACAAAAACTATGCATGTGGACATATCAGTGAAACCTGGTGTTTTGGAAAACATTTTCATCAGACAGAACTCTTCACCTGAAGAGGTTAGAACGTACACGACCATTTTTAAGGAATTTAGAGATGTCTTTGCATGGACATATGAAGAAATGTCAGGGATTGATCCCTCTATTGTTTTTCATGAAATCAAAACTTACCCTGATGCCAAGCCTGTCCATCAGAAACTACAATAGGTTCATCCAAGAAAATCATCCGCTATTAAAGAAGAAGTTGAGAAAATTCTCAGGGTTGGTTTCATTTACCCCGCACCATTAACTGAATGGGTGTCCAACATAGTCCACATGAAAAAAAATAGGGTACTATTAGGGATTGTATCGATTTTAGGGATTTGAATTGAGCTTGTCCAAAAGACAACTTCCCCACTCCCTACATTGATCAGATAATCGATAACTATATCGAAAGTGTTATTTTTTCCTTTATGGATGGCTTCTCCGGCTATAATCAGATTGATATTCTCTCATCAGACCAACACAAGATGACATTCATTTTCCCTTAGGGAACTTTTTCTTAGCGTAAACTGCCTTTTGATTTAAAGAATGTTGGTGTGACATTCCAATGTGCCATTTCATATGATTTTCATGACATTAAACATGTTGTGGAACCCTACCTTCATGACCTTCCTGCTTATTCCAAGTAGTGGGATATTCATGTCGATCATTTGAGAGCTTAGTTTCTTCGATGTCTTCATTTTAATATTCGTCTAAATCCCCATAAATGTGTTTTTTGTGTAGAAGCTGGCCAACTTCTTGGTTTTATTGTTTCCAAATATGGCATCCACATAGATCCCTTGAAAATTGAAGCTGTCTTAGCCCTACCTTCTATTAATTTGTCACAGTTGTCTAGGAACTGAAAACACAGTCTCACAAAGAATATAGACAAACATGCATAAAATTGGCAAAATGGTGCTGCAATGGAAGTAGTAGCTCTATATAATCAAATGAAAGAATGGTGATACAATACAATGATCATGCTAAATGCATGAATTGCAAGACAATTTGAATTCCCAAGGAGATCACTCAAATTGAATGAATGAGTCTATCTTAATTAAATGTAAGCCACAGTGAACACTCAAGTTAACCAATGATCAAAACCCTAATTGACTCAACTGAGTCCTAATTGAAGTTGGAGTACAATAAATAACTAAGTCTAACTGAAAGTAGCTCAAACACATGTCACTACAAGCCAACCAATAAGTGGTAGCACATCAATAAATCCAATGAACCCCGATGATGTTAACTGAAGTCTAACTGACCATAAGAAGTGATTGGAGGCACCCCTGTTGACTCCAGTTCATTAAATATTAATTAAATAATCAATTTAATGAAAGGAGGTGTCTTCACTGCTCTGTTTAACTAATTGTAACCATCAGTTATCAATTAAGTGCATTTATGACACTCAGATCACCCCCTGAGTGCTCCAGTTAGCCTCCTAGAATGAAGGAGAAGTCTTAGTTGGCCTCCTTGACTGAAGGTAGGTGTGGGTGTGCTCATGCTGATGTCATGCAGTGCTCCTATGATGTCAATTAAGTCAATAAAACTTAGGATAATGGTTTAACTAGGCCAAATTGACCAAAATGAGTGTGTATGGTGGTAAATGTCTCCAACACCCCCCCTTAAGATATATTGAGGAGAAGTAGAAAACATAAAGTGCATAAGAATGCTAGGGCCATGGAAACAAAGGCCATAGGTCACCCTGTACAATACTGAAACTCAAACAATACTCAAAACAAACTAATTGAGGAAAAGAGGGAAAACCTAGTGGGAAAACCCCCCTCAAGCTGAACACTGAAAGTAGTTGGATCACCCTGATGAACTCACCCCCAACAGTGAATAGAGGTAAGTGAACTTATTTTCTAAAAATCTCTTGGTGAAGATGTCTGCAATCTGCTCATCAGTCGGGCAGTATTGCAGAATGATGGTCTTGTCATGCACTAGCTCCCTGATATAGTGCATGTGTATCTCTACATGCTTGGTCCTCTTCTTGGTAACTATATTTTTGGATATATTAATAGCAATTCTATTGTCATGAAAGAGGACAGTGAACAAAATACTACCATGATCAAACTCTGAAAGAATTCCTTGCAACCAAAAAGCTTGGATGCAAGAATTCACTGCTCCTTAGTACTCAGCCTCTGCTAAATACAATGCTATGTAAACCTACTTTTTGCTAGACCAAAAAATGGGTCTACCACCAAACATGAAGACATATCCAAAAGTAGAGTTCCAATCAATAGAATCACTTGCCTAATTGGAATCTATGTATCCAACCAGCTCTAGCTCAGAGTCTGCAGCATAGTGAATATCGTAGGTCCTAGTTCCTTGAACATACTGGAGGATCCTCTTGGATTCCTTCCAATGAATATCATGGGGCTAATGAATGTATCTTGATACAACATTCATGGCATAATAGATATTAGGCCAATAATGAGTCAAGTAAAACAAGCTACTATTACGGAGAGAAATTCCTATGGCTTGGGGTACCACAATAGACAACTTGACTCCAGAAATCAATCCTTTCCAATATGAAATAGAAATTAAATATCTAACACTAAAGGATCATACCTCGTACCTTATTCGGGATGGTTGAAGTAGATCCCCGTTGATCTTTCCAACTTCAGCTTGAATTGATAAATCACTTCCTCAACAACAAGTAAACAAGACAAGCATACTATATATATTGGTGTTAGATCTATTCTAGCATATATAATCAACAATGTATAAGCATTTGAAATCATCCATGGATAAAATATTCATTCAAACATACATTATTGGACAGGAAAAGATATTTCTATTAATATAAAATCATATATTACAATGGATACAACCTCTGTTGGCACGTCTGCGAATCGGAGAAACTAAATCCCCCACTTGGGCCTCCACCACCTCAATCCTCCATCTCTCAATAGAAAGCTCACAAGAAAAGGCAAGCTTGGGAATAACAAAAAAGTGCTCCAAGGGACAAAGGGATGCAGACTCAAGCACAAGTTCCAGCAACAATGGACTATAGTTTCTTTGCTCTCAATTCTCTCCTCTACCTTCAATGTACCACAAAGTTCCTTATATATCTTTTCAAAGGGGTAATGAGAGGTCGAATCCAAGCGATCTCAAGGCATATGGAAGGCCAGAGTCAAGTGAGTTGGATCCATGTCAATGAAAACTCCAAAAGCATTTGGATTATGCACACATCCTGATGTACATGGTTTTAGGGGTCAAACCCACGTATATACACGATTAGGGGTTTAAAATTCGTGTGTATTAATTTTCACATGTTTTTAGGGATGGTTAAGGAAACATCAAAGGACAAAAAATGGTCCAAAGGGTATAAGGAGTATGCAAAGGGATAGGGGAAGGCCATACAAGTGTGATTCACCTAGAGTGGTAAAATCAGCTATAACAGATGGCCCCTAATGTGTGAGGTCAGAGGGTTCATACGATGGCCGAAATACATTATAAGTCCATCCCAGAAGTGGAGTGATGAAGGATCCCAAATGGAAGACCATACATCCAATCAGCATAGTACAATGATACAACTCTGCATATAAATGCAAATACATAAAGCAGTCCTGGATACATAAGAGTATAATGGCCATGAATAGGCATGATACAAGATACCACATAAGTGGTCATCGCCACGTACAATACACATAGATCAGAATCTCCATGATGAAGATATACAAAGGATCATGATCTCCATAATGGCTGAAGATATATAATGGATAAAGATCTCCATAATAGCTAGAAATGTCTGACATATACTGGAATCAAGTCATGAGAGATGAAATCTCATGAACACTGGCACGATCAAGGAGATAGCATATAAGAGAAGCCACCAATCTGGAAGGTCTTCTACACAAACCACTATGAGTACATGTCCTACTATGTGAATAGAGGTGTCGAGGTCAAACATAGTAGTCCATCGTCTGATTACCGGTCATTGATGTATACCGTTAACAGACGCGAGATCACCCACCGATAATGAAAATGGGAATCAAGGTACCAGAGTGCAAAATAACAAGTGTGAATAAATGTGTTGAGGTCGAACACTTGAGAGGATCCATCAATTATGGGACATTGATGTATTCCCAAAGACTGTCGATGGTGAGAGAACCTGCCACTGATGACTACAAGTCTCAAGGAACAAAAAAATGACTCTAGATTCCAATCCTAGAATAAATGATCTGAAGTCAATGGGATGAAATCTGCTGGAAGGAGGGCATTAAGGCATCCCTCATCATCCAACATGAGGTACTCAGCAAAGTTGTATAATGTGGAAGGACTCGATCATAAGGTGCATGAACCAGTAACTATATCGGGAATGGCCAACATGCAAAGTAAAGATAACTGAGGAATGGCCGACTCATGTTTCAACTTCCTTCGAACAAGAGCATAATGGCGAATGGTGACTGAATAAATGTAGCATAGACTTGATATAAAATTGGGACATCTCTGCGACACAGGAGGCATCGATAGAGGCTTTATGGGGGCTGGAAGCTTAACTAGTCGGTGGAGATAAAATTAGATAAATGAGTACAACTCCTAAAGTCAAACTATAAACACAACCAAAGGATGTGATATATAGTGCTTTTCTCTAAGGCGACACGACTCAACAGCTACCAAAGATAACATCTTTCCTTGTCCGGCTTTTTGGTTTTTTGATTTTTTTTGGACTTGTTCAAATATTTAAAAATCTTGAAAAAGAATAAAACTGCTTTATAGTTATAGACTAGGAGGAGACGAGTGTCATAGGGGCAAACAAACTAGTTCCAAGCAGTGGAACATACCTATGCTCAATGCAAGGATACATGTGTAGGATAGCAACACTCGAGGGAAAATCCCCTCCCGGTAAAAATATGGAATCAAGCTACAAAGGATATATAAAATGGCTCTGCATGGCTAGACATGAGACAAGCTCAGGCTATATGGCTGAAACTCAATGTCAGGGAAGCCAGCATAAAGCTCAATAAGGTAGGCAAAGCTCATGATAATGCAATTACAACTTGACATAAGGGAGTCCTGAGGGAAATAGGCCAGCAAAAGATCAAGAGGAGTATGAGGCTCTTGAGAAATGTCATGGCAATACTATGCAATGACGTCCCACACCCTAAGGGAAAAAACGTTAACATGGGCACCAAATTCAAATAAGGCGCTAACTAGGGTACCCATGTAAGGTCAACCTCTACCACTCATATCATGCAACCTCTAAAACAACAAGAAGGTTCCGTGACATAGTAGAGTGGGTTCGTACTTAAGGCTATAATGAAACGGTCACAAGGTCATGCAAAATGCAAACGGTGATGAAACCTAACCTATATGCTAGTTTAGACATGATACCTGAGATCGGCATGAACAGGTCAATCCAATGGCTGAAACGACACTCAAAAAGGTCTCCTACATCATAAATTAGTCCAAAAATGGTCCAAAAGGATTAGAAATGGTCCAAACTATAGGAAAGGGGGTAAAAATTTTCAAAAGTTTGAAAATTTTCTATAAATCATTTGAAATTTTTACCCATTTGAGCTTAGATTTTCAACAGCGAATTCAAGGAGATCCAGCTGACGAAATCCACTACCGTTTCTTCCAAGTACTTACCCATGCTCTACTCTTCCATTTTGATGCAATTTTTGTCAAATTCCATGGTGATTTTGGATTTCTAGGACATTCTAAAATAGGCGCTGCGGCCCACACAAAAATCGAGGGTTTTTTCACGTATAGGGCTAAATATATGCAGAAAATGCCCTCACAGTCGTGTACATACGTGGCCATTTGGAAAACAGTCACGTATGTGGCTGCGCATAAGGTATTTTAAGTGTTCTAATGGGTAAACTTCCAATTTTTTGTGCAGGAAGGTCCTAGAATGGAGAGAACATGAACATGGTGATGTAGAAGAGGCAGTAAGGGCCGATCTAATGGCTCAAAAAGCACTATGTGCATGTGGGCTCTACAAATTTTGGTGTCTTGGTGGCTTAAAATCCAAACTGGGACTATTGCAGATGTTGGTGGATTACTGGGATCCAGATTCAGAGTTATTCCAGATAGATGGGATGTCCCTCACCATAGAGGTGGAGGACATATACTTTATTACTGGACTTTCCCGATGGGGGGAAGTAGTGAACCTACATTCTCGCGGGCTCAGAGGTGGCCTGACTATAGATGAGTACATTTCTGTGTACTGCTAACCGGACACAGAGCAGGTGGGGAGTCAGATCCCAACTAACTCCATATAGGTCCTGGGCCTAAAGGCCATCCTACTGACACTGGGTAGGATAGTAGGCTTGGCTTCACTCCACTAGGCCTCGTGCCCTTTGATGTTCTATGCAGTGGAGTGCATGAGACCCATGGTATACGATTAGAGAACTGCACTACTAGGAAACATGAAACACCAGCTCAGTGAGTGTAAGAAGGGCAAAGTGCGAAACTTTAGTTTTAGAAGCATACTGAGCACGTTTTTCTTCAAGCATGTTCCAGGATTGAGCCCCGGAGTTGACGTTCCTCTACACAGGGTTTGAGATCTGGCCCAACGACGTTGGGCGGATGTGATGCACAGACTGGGTGGAGGTAGGGTGTTTAACCCCTATCCAGTTGATTTCTTTTTGTGGTGGCGACAACAAATAGTTTCCATCGATGACTACCCCTATGTGAGGATAGATTTCCATGGGGACCCAAACATGCCGCTACCACCAGGATCGGCATACGGTGACATAGGTAAGGAATCTCAACCCTCTCTTTAAATTTTTTAGTTATTTAATTTTTTTGTGTTTTCTGATTATGTGGAATCAAAAGACATGTTTTTGGGTGACAATACATAGTGACATATATCATATGCATACAGATGTGGGACCACGATGGCCTGAAGGATTCCCTTGTCATAGACGAAGGGGAAGAGGAGAGGATATCACGAGTGTGGATGTGGAGTGGACGCTCCAAAGCATTCATACCAACCTTGTGAGGCTGACACACAGAGTTCCCATGGTGCAAATCGAGGACTTTCCTGAGGCCATGCAGTGCCAGGTGGTGGGTGTACCACATGCATGGGTGAGATTATTTCGACAGCTAGCTAGAGCCGTAGTGACATTCCATGATCACAACCCCCCTCCTCCTCTAGATTCTTAGATACCTGGGAGTGATACATTTTGTATTATCGTGTATTATATTTTGGTGGCTTGAGAGCTCCATTTTTGTATCATGACACTATGTATTACCACATTTTGGATGTTTATAAAAACTTTTATGATGATCGGTTTATTTATTTACATGTGTAAAAATTTATGTTTGTGATGAATTTATTGTGTATGAAACAAATGCCAATCTAACACGTAGTTAGCATATGAGTCAGCAACTTGATTATTAATTCTTGGAATATGTATGTATGCTATGTTGTCAAATTGCCATTCTAATAATCTCACACGTAAGAATATTCTTAATAATGTTGGATCTCTAACATGGCACAGACCATTAAGTTGTGACACTACTAACTCCGAATCAAGACGTACCTCAAGAGAGAGAACACCATGTAAAATGGCATCCCATAGAAGCTCAATAACGACACTATATTCAGCAACATTCTTTGAAGATGGCCGTAAACATATGACTCCTGAAGACAATACCTGACCCATAGGAGTATAAATCACCCAAGCAGTAGAGGCTGAGTGTTGAGTGTGACGGCTCGCACCATCTGCGAATCCTATGTAGGTGGAATATTCCATTGACATCTACCAAAAGAAACGAAAACTAATCACAAACCTGATCACTATAAGAAAAAGACCTACCTATACAAAACTGTACAATAATATACAATAACCAGCCTTGGCTGAAAATCATGCATAGTAATTTTTGGGATAGAGCCCATTCCCAGGCTCCACCAAAGCCGTTCCCTCATAATCCACTAACTCATAAGCACCCTTATCTAACACATGTTTGATGATGTAAGGACCATGCAACATGGGGTTAAACTTTCCGACCCCCAAGGGTTCTTTCGGTTGATCCCACAAAAGGACCAAGTCTTCCTCACTAAACCTCCTTGGACGAACAGACTTATTATACTGGACCTTTACACGATGTTTATTTACTTCTAGAGCCACTAAGGAATCTCGACGCTGCTCATCAAGTTGCTCAAGGTGGACCAAACGCTCCTCCAATGGTGAAGTGTCTGGTAAGAGCTCTATGGCTAGCTTCAAAGAAGGAATCTCACATTCAACTGGAAATACTGACTCCACTCCATGTACAAGTTGATATGGAGAAAAATATGTGGTAGTCTTAGTAGCAGTTCTATACGCCCACAAAGCAGGATATAACATAATATGCCAATTATTCTTGCTTTGTGCGATGGTTCATTAGAGAATGGATTTGAGTGATTTGTTCACTGCTTCTACCTGTCCATTTGCTTGAGGATAGTAAGAGGAGGAATGCTCTTGTTTGTACCCTAACTTTGATTCCAACTCTTCCATCATACGATTCTGAAATTGCGAGCCATGGTCAATGCCAAGCTCTTTCAGAATCCCGAACCGAGTAATAATCTAGTTGAATACGAAGTGCGTGGTTGTCTCACCTTCATATTTAACTGTAGGAATAGCCTCAGCCCATTTCATGAAGTAATCAACAGCCACTACGATATGATGATTCCCCCCAATTGAAGCTGGGTTGTAATCCATAAAATCAAGCCCCCACTTAGTGAAGGGACAGGAGGTGATGATGGCATGTAACGGGGCAGGTTTCGAGCACATATTACATGCAAACACTTGGAAAGGGTGGCACCTCTTGACCGCATCTACACAATCCTTAAAGATCGATGGCCAGAAATAACCCGCTCTTAAGATTTTTTGGGCTATAGAAAGCCTAGATAAATTACCACCACACACCCCTCCGTGGCAATCATTCAGCACTACCTCAGCCTCCTCATGGGTTAAACAACGTCGTAAAATGGAATCTACCCCACGTCAGTACAAAGTGTTATCCACTATGAGGTGATTCTTAGACACGTGACGTAATCGTCGTCGTTCATCTTATGAGAGGTGAGTGGAGACCTTCAATGTTTGTAAATATATAATTATATCCCCATACCATGGGTCTAAAGTTGAGATTAAGAAGATGTGTTCATCGATAAACGTATCTTCACAAACCAACTCCTTGGCCTCGCTTGGGAAATCCAATATAAGCTCTACAAAAATTAACGATTTCTTTGATTTTTCCGAAACAAACTCGAGATCAAATTCTTACAGGATGACAATCCATTTATTATATTTTCCCCCAATCATACATCAAGTGAGGACGAATTGAAATAGATTGACATGGTCTACAACAAAGGTCTGGCGAAGGAGAATATAATGTCTCAACCATTGAACCACATGTACGGAAGCTAAAGCAAGCTTCTCAACATGAGAATAATGGATCTTCGCATCAACAAGATTCTGGCTCAGATAGTATATGACATGCTCTTAGAGTTCCTCATCCTCTTGAACCAAAACCATACCAATCATCTCCATGGACGCGGCCAAATAAAGTAGAAAATAATGGCTATAGTCTGGGGGACTAATCATCGGGGCCGATGCTAGGGCTCGCTTAAGCGCATCAAAGGAATCCTTAGCTCATTTATCCCAACAAAAGGTGGTGTCCTTCTTCAAAAGATGCATGAATCCTCTAGTCAAATTGGCAAAATTCACAACGAATCTTCGTAAGAAGTTTGCCATGCCTTGCAAACATTGAAGATGATGAATATTTTTTGGGGGAGACAACTGAAGTATTGCCTCTACCTTCAAAGGGTTGACTCTTATACCCTCCTTAGAAATGATGAATCTTAACAAGCAACCTAACTTCACACAAAAGATGCACTTGTGAGGATTTAACCTGACTAAATAATGGCAGCATCTTTCGAACACCAATCTCAAATGATAGGAATGATGCATTTTCATACGAGAATGAGTAGAAAGGTCATCCAAAAATACTTTGATAATAGATTTGAGATCGTGGAAGATCAAGTTCATGGCCCGCTGAAAAAGCAGCTCTGGTGTTCTTTAGGCCAAAAGGCATTTTCTGATATGCAAAAGTTCCCCAAGGAAAAATAAATATAGTATTATGTTGGTCCTTAGGTTTAATTTGTATCTAATTATATTCAAAAAATCCATCCATGAAGGGAAAAACCTTGCTACCCGCACACTCATCCAAAATCTGATCAATAAATGGTGTAGGGAAATTGTCCTTAGGACAGGCACGATTCAAATCACAGAAATCAGTACATATGTGGATCGCTCCCTGCTTCTTGTCCACTGGAATGGGGTTTGAAACCCACTTCGTTAAGGAAACGGGATAGATAAAACTGTCTTTCAATAGTTTCTCTATCTCTGCCTTAATCACGGGTGCTTTCGTAGGATTCATTACATGTAAGCATTGTCGAATAGGCTTAGCATTGGGATAAGTCTTAATCTCGTGTTCAACAATGTGAGGGTCGATACCTGGCATTTAATCGTAATACCAAGGAAAGATATCATGGAATTTTTTAAACAGCTTGATGTATTCTTGAATCTCAGCATGGGAACATTCTGCCCCAATATAGAAATTCTCTATTCTGCCAGGATTGCAAGAGATATTGATAGGAATTATTGGATACATATTTTCCATGTTTCCATCAACCATTGGACCAGGAGAGCTTAATGGAACCATAGGACTACCAATTCTCTCACTAATAACCTCCCTAAAGTCCTCACGCTCCAAGCGGTCAAGCTTGGGAAGAAAGTAATATCTATGATGGAGCTCTTCCCATGGTGGCTCAACTGCCGACATGGCCTCAATAATTGCTTCATCTAAAGGAAAAACATTATCAAGGTAGTCGTGTGGATGAGAAGACTGTACTGCCCATGCAGGTAGCACATAAGGTTCCTCCTCCTCCATTCACGAAGAGGAAGGACTAGGCTCTCCAACACACTCAAGATTAGCTTGATAAGCTACCATAGTTGCAGGCAACGACATGTCCATCATGATGGTCTCACTTAAAGTATTCAGTGTAGGAAGAATCCAAGGATCTTCCACATGACTCGTGCGAAAAGACAACAATCTTATAGATGTCAAAGCCTCACTGGAACTAGACCTTATCATAAGTAGCAGTGAAGGACAACTAAAAATTCCCATGAGGGATGGATACATGCCCACACCCACACTCCCAGTTGCCAGCTGAGAGTGCTCTACAATCGGGATCGAAGCTCCTGAAGATGCAGTAACTAACGAATTCTTGAATGATGTTTGATCAATTGTGACTATCTTCTCATTAAATGGAAAGCATACAACATGAAATAGGGAAGAAGCTACAGCTTGCATATTGTACATCCAATTCCTACCTAGCAAGATATTGTAGTCAAGGGGCACATCAACCACCTCAACCTCTATCGCAATGGTCTTCCCTCATAAATGAACCTTAAGGGAAGGAAGGATCCTATGTGTCCTAAATGATCTCCCATCGAACATAGTTAACATGGTCACTGATTTAGACAACTCAGGGGAACCTAAACCCTTCCAACATGACAAAGACATCACAGAAGCAGTAGCACCTTCATCAATCACAGTGTGCTTGATGGTCATGTTAAGACATTCTATGTGAATCAAAAGATACACATAGTAAGGCAAGCGAGGCTGAAGTCCTATGGTTTCAAATTTTATCACGGAGGAAGAATTATCATCATTCACACCAAGGGCAGAAAGCAAAGCCTTCCTTTGCAAAGGGAAACTATGAATTACTTCTAGTGTAGACATCGCACAAGGAGTATGGCCCAAATCCTCAACAACTGAATAGTTCTGGGCAGCTCGGGCATTAGGATTGTGCCCCGAACACTTAAGGACTCCCTTAGGAATGCAAGGAGCATCTTTAGGTTTATCCACATGTTTTTCAATATGCAAAGGAGTCCCTGGTGGATTAGGTTCCTTTCCTGGGCTGGGTTGTGATGAACCATAGTCTTTCGCACGGGTCACAACTTTTGCAACACGTACCATGTTAATGCAACCATGACCACTAACCTCCGGTGGATCCTGATCACCACTAGACTGACCATGGGTCCTCAAGTTCATATTTTGATTGTGAGGTAAAGGGTTAGTCAGCACAGCTGGGCCTTGTGCCAAGAATCTCGAGGCTTCATCGATATGAGGGCACAAGTAAGTGAGGTGATCGTCCTTACACAACTTGCAAGGAAATTTAACCTTAAATTTAGCTTGCTTGTACCCCCAGCATTAAGGGCATTCTTGTCATTATTATTATCATTTTCATTCCTATTCCCACCCTTACAATTATTCTTACCCTTCTTTTTATTCCATCCGAGCTGCTGGTTACCCTTCTGGTTCGACGATTGCACTGAAAGCACAGTCGCCGTTTGGGTGGGTTGAGAGGAAGCCGTGGATTGTCCCGAAGTAGATTGGTTTATTGACAATTGAATGACTTGTTTTGCAACTGAATCCATAGGTTTAGCACTCGCACAACCAACAATGCCATTGGCATGTGGTCCAAGTTTAACTTTGGGGTCGAAACTAGAATGCGGAGCATTGGGAATGATCTCATATAAAAAACCAGACTGAGCATAAATCAAATCCAGTTCCTACACCCTAAAAATGGTTTGTTCCTCATTTTGCACTCCGGATGTAGAAACATCCTTCGCTATATATGGCAATAACAACTTAAGGAACCATTCAAGGAGGAATTTCGGCGGTATAAAGGATTTTATCAACTGTTGGAGTAGGGTCCCGCAGCTACAGGAAAAGATGTTGTTTTGGAACGAGTAAGTCAAAGGTAACATTACCTGAGCGACCGAGAGGAGAAATCTTAACCATTGCACTTAAGGCAGCAACGAAGATAGGAGGCTCAGATACCATCATAAAGGAAAAGAAGCAATGAGGCCGAGGTACTGAAGACAAAGGATAGAAAAGGAAGTGGTGCCAGTACCCACGGTCAGTGCTGGGAAGCGTTGAAGACTGCAGGAAGCTGTGGTGTGACGAAAAGCGGCAGTTCGAGTACAGATAGACCGACTATCACAGTTAGGGTTTTTGGGTTACTGTTGGGAGAGGCCCACATTTTTGTAATGGCGAGACCTTCGGGCCGCCTATAAAGGGATGTATTTTGTATTGTAAAAGGTTAGCTAGTTAGTCAGTTAGCTCATTAGCTATTCAGATAGTCGATGATCTGTTAGCTCATAGATCTTTGTATTATAGAAGAGTCGAGCTCTGGTTCTTTTATTCAGTCTGTAGTATCTTACTGTAACCAGTAGCTGACTCCTAGAGTATGTATGTAACAATCCACAGGGATTGAGAGAGAGAGAGAGGAAGAGTATATTGTAAGAGATGCAATATAAGAAGAGGAAAGAGATCTAAGAGAGAAGGGCTCCTGGCGGTGTGCGTGGAGTTACCCAGAAGATCTCTGCTGCATATGAGGTTGCAGCGGAACTGTGTTTACTCTCCTAAGTTATAATATATAAACCAATTCCCGTGGACGTAGCTTCTACCCTGGAAGTGAACCACGTAAAATCAGTGTGTTATATGATTATTTCATGTGATTGTGCTTTACATTGTTGCTATCTGTTATCTGTTACATGAATGCCATATATCAGTTAGTAAATATCTGTATGTTCTCATTCAGTTACAACATTATAGAAGGTTAAAGGCGAGTTTAAATATAACAAGTGTCTGTTTATGAATCTATCAGTGCTTGTTTCACACAGTAATAGTCACTCTGTTAAGTACTTCCAGTATACTTATTCAGTCAGTTAAGTATAGCGATGTGAGTGTGTTGAACCATGAAGTTCATGTAAGGTTGTTTAACACCCTATTGGAGGTTAGCCGATTTATTCCCCCCTGTGAGAAACCCTCTGGACCTTGAGAGTCACTTTGGGTCATACTATAGGAGATATCGCATTGACAGGAGGAGATATTGCACTGACAGAGTAGCTACGGTGTGAGATATCACAGATAGTAGAACCATGGAAGGGAGAGTTTACGCATCGTCCTAGTCGCTGTGATGCGATAGGAGTCCTCCCCCTGTCAGAATCCGCGAGGAAGTGAGAACTGCAACTCGTAGGAAGATCTTGCTGGCTAAGAAGAGCTGTGAGACACCAGGATGCTACAGAACCTGGTTAAGGACACTTGAGTCTTTAGCCAACCCATCTAAGATCACTTCGGGTGAGACTTCAGGCCACTCTGCGGTCTGTTGCCGAAAGGGCCAGTGATTTAGGGGTGTTGTTGGTACATTATAAGTAAACCTGGGTCTGCCCATAGTAAACCAACAAATGGTTCACCTTGAGAGTCACTTTGGGTCGTACTATAGGAGATATCGCATTGACAGGAGGCGATATCGCACTGACAGAGGAGCTGCGGTGCAAGATATCGCAGATAGTAGAACCATGGAAGGGAGAGTTTGCGCATCATCCTAGTCACTGCGATGCGATAGGATTCCTCCCCCTATCAGAATCCACGAGGAAGGGAGAACTACGACTCATAGGAAGATATTGCTGGCTAAGAAGAGCCGCGAGACACCAGGATGCTATAGAACCTGGTTAAGGACACTTGAGTATTTAGCCAACCCATCTAAGATCACTTCGGGTGAGACTTCAGGCCACTCTATGGTCTGTTGCCGAAAGGACCAGTGAGTTAGGGGTGTTGTTGGTACATTATAAGTAAACCCGAGTCTGCCCATAATAAACCAACATCAACCTCTTCCATCTACGCCACTCTTGGATATGATCCGAGTTATGTGTGGCTTTATCCTGCCAAAATGTGGACAAGAGTTTAGTACCAACACCATAATGCACTCTTAGCTGGAAGTGGTTAATAAAAGTCATCTCTAGGTCATTGAATAAAGCAAATGCCCCCCTACCTAGCTCTATATACCATTTCATGGCAAGCCCTGTAAGGGTGCGTTGAAACAGCCTTAAACAGATTGAGTCCTGATGTAAGAAATTTGAAGAGCACCATAGGTGAAAGGTAGTAACATGTTCGCTTGGATCCTCTCCCGGTTTGCCCTCGAATTTGGGTATGTCCGAGGGAAGCTTAGTAGGGACAACCGACCAAGCCGGTTCATGAGCTACAGGATTATTCATCAATCTCGATAAGTCAGGAAGATTCAGTGTTGGAAGGAAAGGAAGCCTAGGATGATTAGGTCTATGGAATGCTCCCTGATAGTTCTGATTCACATAGGTCTAATTACCATAACCACCATGGCCTTGGCCATAGTTCCCTCCTCCTGTTTGACCCATATAGGGTGGCATGGAAGCACCATAGTGTGGTGTACCTTGACTATTCAGAGCTACAAAGCTGTAATTTGGAGAGTAAGTGGGTTGTTGACAACCACACCCATAAGGTGAAGAACCCTATCCATACTGCGTCCCATAATAGGGTCCATAATTCATCGCATGAGATGTCCCATGAGACACTCCGTAAGTAGGAATATATGCTCTAAAAGTAGGAATATACGTTCCGAAAGTAGGAATATGACCTCTAGAAGTATGAACATGACCTCCAGAAACAACGAGTGGTGCCTAAACCTAAGACACAACTGGTCTAGTAACCACAGTATGGACATGACTCGTAGCAACATTCCGGCTCAAAGGACCATGTGAATGAGGTGGAGGGTGAACATTCGAAGAACTAGGGACAGAGGACAAAGGGACCTGTGTAATTATGTACATGCTATTCCCTATAGTCACTCATCTCGGATCTGGTATCCTAATAGGATCACTAACCCTAGACCTAGGAGGAATATGTGATGTAGCTTCCACCACTAGGATGGAAGGTGCAATGTGACCTGTGCTCCCAAACCTCTTCGCATGGTAAGGAATGAGAGTGCCCCCAGGAATAGTGTTAGGCTCAAACTTAGATTCGACATGGAATGCCAAATCATGTGTGGGAAAATCAGACATACCATAACTACCATAACTAGTGCTCGCGGGTTCAAAATGAGTCGCATCATCCTTCAAAATTCCATACCAGCGATGCGTCAATGGGGAATCAACCCTAGAGTAAGTAGGTCTATCATGAAAAGTTCCTATCTCAAAAATCACAGGACCTAACTCAGTCAAATCAGGTGAAGGATCATATTTAGGAGTAAATTCCCCATCTTCCACATGAATGGGAGAAGGTGGTTCAAGAATACCTTCTATATGGTCTCCCATGGTGTGTGAATCAATGTGTGAAGTAGTCCATCTGGACTGTCTATTTCTCTCTCCTAATGGAGGAGGATATGTAGAAGGTGGAAGTCCTGCTAAACGATGAGAACAGTGAGGAGCCGCACCCAAATCCACAATGACTCAAAAAATACAAAAGACTCTCTATCTATGCAAACCCTAGGCAAGCTAATGTGCACAGAGAAATCACCAAGAAAATCTAAATCCAACCATAAGAAATCAAGGGTAGGATACGTGAGCTCCCGAATGAAGCTAGTATGTCTCACCTAGGAGAGGCTTGAGACTCCCATATATAACAAGCGGAGGTACATAACCAATTATTGTGGCCCTCAGCTTCAATGTGTAAAGCGACTGTGCTTTCCAACCCCAACCTGGCTGGGACACCCATAGAATAACCCCTGCAAAGTACCCCCTCGATGTCCTAGGTAAGGCCACTAAGGTCACCTCAATATAATCAATGCCCAGGTGGACAGTCGCAGGCGGGATTGACTGTATGGGAAAGGTAGCAAAGCTCGAAACTCTCGAAAGAGCCCCGAGATACGAATGCAATCCTGGAAATATCTCTGGTGCTACTCAGTTATGACTAGGGGTCATCCCAATCAATAACCGCTCACACTGCCTCGTGCTTAACTCCCTTTTGAGAGGAGGATCCTAAGAAACACTAGTTATATCAAGGAATTTCACACACTCACCTGGACAGACACATATATGTTGTTGTTTAGTGGTCTTGGAGAATTTACTCACAATGAACTATTCCAATACCCTAAAACCTAATCTTATTGGTGAACCCTATCAAATAAAATAGTTTAGTTCATTTTAATTAAGAGTTGATTTTAATTGGCTTTATTACTCAAAAGAGGTATACGGCCGTGCAACTAATGGTGTTATGACACAACATGAAGCAAAATGCACACCTAACAATCAATGCAAATGCATTGTGTCCATGAAAAATAGGGTATGCTACTACGTGAAATGCACAATTTTCTTCAAATGATAAATGAAAGATTTCCTATATGAAATACTGACTAATACTCCAAAGAAAATCTAGTGCAAGTACTATGCACAATGCAAGATGCAATGCATGATGATACACAAATATTTTTGGATTTTTTGAAATAAAAATGAGATATAAAAGAAAAAGAATGGCTCTACAACCCCCAGACTCTGCAAGCACACTCAAGCAGCAGTCAAGCAAAGTATTAAGGTAAAATAAATCTAATACACTAATCCCAAAACAAAAAATCGAAAATTCAATGACAAGAACAATATTCGAAAAAAAAATCTACCCTAAAAAAAACACCTCTGGTCAGAAATAGAGGTGTATACAGACTCTAGTAGTATCAAAGGAGACTCAACAATCATCAAAATTCACCTAGAAACCATCCAACTTCCTCTAGAAGGAAAAACTAAGGGAATATGCGACTGTTCACAGTAAACCCATGTGTGTACGTAGAAATAGCAGTGAAGCCTGTGTATAGATGTGACTGTGAGTTAAAAACTCGTGTATAGGAAGAAAGATGCATAAAAATAAAGGCAAACAGACAAGCTAAGACAAACTTCACTCCAATTAGACACTACTAGGAAAACGTGCCCCCAAACCCGACACAGAAACAAGTGAAAAAGAGCAATTCAAAGTCATTGAATGCCGATAGAAAAACCCCCAAAGAAAAAATACGAGGAACTCCCCAGCGGAGTCACCAATTCTGTTACGAAGAGAAATTCCTATGGCTTTGGGTACCACAACAGACAGCTTGATTCCAGAAATCAATCCTTTCCAATATGCAATAGAAATTAAATATCCAACACTAAAGGATCAGACCTCATACCTTATTCCGGACGGTTGAAGTAGATCCCCATTGAGCTTTCCAACTTTAGCTTGAACTGATAAATCACTTCCTCAACAACGAGTAAGCAAGACAAGCATACTATATATATTGGTGTTAGATATATTCTAGCATATATAATCAACAATGTATAAGTATTTGAAATCATCCATGGATAAAATATTCATTCAAACATACATTATTGGACAGGAAAAGATAGTTCTATTAATATAAAATCAGAGATTACAATGGATACAACCTTTGTCGGCATGTCTGTGAATCAGAGAAACTGAATCCGTCACTTGGGCCTCCACCACCTCAATCCTCCATCTCTCGATAGCAAGCTCACAAGCAAAGGAAAGCTTGGGAAGAACAAAAAAGTGCTCCAAGGGACAAAGGGATGCAGACTCAAGCACAAGTTCCAACAACAATGGACTATAGTTTCTTTGCTCTCAATTCTCTCCTATGCCTTCAATGTACCATAGAGTTCCTTATATAGCTTTTCAAAGGGGTAATGAAAGGTCGAATCCAAGTGATATCAAGGCATATGGAAGGCCAAGAGTCAAGTGAGTTGGATCCATGTCAAGAAAAAATCCAAAAGGATTTGGATTATGTACACATCCCGATGTACGCGGTTTTAGGGGTCAAACCCGTGTATATACGCAATTAGGGGTTTAAAAGTCGTGTGTATTAATTTTCACATGTTTTTAGGGATGGTCAAGGAAACATCAAAGAAAAAAAAATGGTACAAGGGGTCTAAGGAGTCTACAGAGGGACAGGGGAAGGCCATACAAGTTTGATTCACCTGGAGTGGTAAAATTAGCTATAACAGCTACCAATTAGATGTCAATAAATAGTGCAGTCCATGGGAGGTGTGATTTTTCCTTCTTCAAGGATGATCCCTGAAAGGAAAGGGAATGGAGCAGCTCTACATTCAGCCATGTAAAATTGACTAACAGGTCTGATATTTATTTGGTCTGAGTGACCATTATCCCATCAGAATTTTACTCAATTTCGATCCCCAAAAATTGTTTTAAGAGCCCCAAATCGCTCATTTCAAATGCATTGTGGAGAGTAGTTTTGATGACTGAAATAGAAGAATTTGTTCTACTTGTGATCAGTAAGTCATCAACATATAAAACAATAATAATCAAATGACCATCAGACTACTGTATATACACATTTAGATCTGTTTTACACCTTTGGAAGTTTTGTGAGAGAAGGAAGGCATCCATCTTGGAATACCACTCTCTTGGGGCCTGTTTTAACCCGTATAGTGACTTCTTTAGCTTGCAAACCAAACATGGATCAGAAATGTAGCCATCAATATGATTCATGTATATCTCCTCATGAATATCTCCATGCAGAAAGGCTGACTTAACATCCATATGATGCACTTCCCAGTGCTTAGATGCTGAAATTGCACAAAACTAGGCAGATGGAGTCCATTTTTGCAACAGGTGCAAAAGTCTCATGGTACTCCACACCTTGGACCTGGGAGAAACATTTTTCTACCATCCTTTCCTTATATTTTTAGGTGCTTCAATATGTAGCAACCTTAGTCCAAAACACCCAGTTGTATTGAACCAATTTCCTTCCCGAAGGAAGAGAAACTAGATCCCAAGTAGTGTTTTTCTGAAGAGAATTCATCTCTTCATCCATGGAAAATTGCCATCTCGTATCCTTACAAGCATGGTAGTAAGACTTAGGGTCTTAAATTATCATCAAATAAAAATATTTGAACAGCAAATAATCAGGACAAGGCAGCGCAATACTTGCTCTTTGGAAATCAGACCGGGTTCTCCTTAGATCATCCAGATTTCCAATGTTATCTCCTGCGAAGGAGAGTGTCTGTTGGGCCCATGTTGGGAGATGAGTTTGTACTTTAGGTTTTGATTCAGCATATGATGTTTTCTGTACACTGATATCAGAAATCATAGGATCCAAATCAGGGTCATCACCCCCAATTTCATCATCCAAATATTCAGTAGAATAGGAAGGAAATTCAACAATTTTCTTCTTCACTAGTTCCACCTCCTGAAGAGGCTCATCAAAATTGACACTCATTTCGATGATGATATTTTTTTTTTTGATATATAGAAGCTTGAAACCTTTTTATTCATTAGGATACCCAATAAATATACATTCTATGCTTTGCGGTTGCAAATCCCTCCATTTATCGAGTGGAATTTGGGCCCATGTAGTCGACTCAAACACCCGCAGATTCGACACATCATGCTTGTGTCCGAAGTATGCTTCGAAAGGGGTCTTCCATTTCAATAATGAGTGTGGAAGTATTTTCTAAATATATACTATAGCATGCATGGCGTCTTCCCACAAATTTTTAGCCAACTTCTTTTATTCCAACATACAGGTGGTCATCTCCTTGAGAGACCGATTCTTCATCTTCGCTACACTGTTCTGCTGGGGAGTGTAGGGAACTGAATGCTGGACCTGAATACTAATTTGGGAACATATGTGTAGAAAATAATTACTTACATACTCCCTGCCATTATTATATCTCAATATCTTGACCTTTTGGCCAGATGCATTCTCAATCAAGGCCTTCAACTGAGTGATTTTTTCACAGACTTTCGACTTTTTTTTTATAAAGAAGACCCATGTGTACTTGGAAAAATAAAAAATGATAGTCAGAACGTACCTTGATCCATTCATGGATGTGATATGCATGGGATCACTGATATCAAAATGTATCAATCCCAAGATGCATGATGCTCGGCTTGCCTTCCCTCAATCAAACTTATGCTCAGGGTGCTTTCCAACAACACAACACTTGCAAATTCCATTGGTTTCCTTGATGACCAAGAGGCCTTCAACCATAGATTTTTTCTATAATTGATGCAAGTATTTGAAGTTTAGATGGTTGAACCTCTCATTCCATAGTATATTAACTTCATTTCCATGAGTCAGCAATGCGGTGGGCTTTGCATCCGCCACAAAATGGGAGAACTCATAGGCTTTTGCATGATGGTTTGCAAGGCCTTTTGCAACAAGTTTCCTGGATGCAAGTTCTGTGATCTCTACATCATCTAGGCTGAAGGAGACTCTCTTGGGCACTCCCATATGTGTCATTTGATAAACACTAAGGAGGTTTGATTCTAGAGAGGGTACATATAGAACATTTGAAAAATAGCCATGCTCAAGATCAACAGTACCTTGTCCATTGGATATGATGGTGGAGTCATCTCCCATGTGGATGGGAATGGATTTTATGGTCTCCAAATATGAGAAGGAGTATCTTTTAGCCATCATGTGGTTTGAAGCTCCATAATCTGTTAAGAGTGCTTTGGACTTCGAAGTGCTTTCCATGAGGGCATGACCTCTTTCATGCTGTGGTTCCCGATCTTACTGATCTCTCCTCCGAAAGATTTCTGGAAGATTGATGTGATTTCTCTCAAGGAGAGAGGTAGCTTCTTCAAGTTTATTTTTCATGTAGGCATGTTCAGGGTGGAAGCCATTCCCGTAGTATGAACAACTGACTTTTTTGTTTCCATGATGCCCTTTTCCTTTGTTCTTCTTTGAGTCGGAAGACGCTTCATGCTACTAGTTTTCAACTTTAGGCTTAGGAGCTTCAAATTTGGTTTTTGGGTTCTTCTATTGCTTTCCTTTACCCTTCAGATCTTTGGGCCCTGAGACATGGAGGCATTGATCATGGGAGAATTTGATGATCCCCATTTGGACAAGCTTATCATGTTCACTTGTTAGGGACTCAATGAAGGCATTGATCACGGGAGAATTTGATGATCCCCATTTGGACAAGCTTATCATGTTCACTTGTTAGGGACTCAATGAAGGCATTGAGTGAAGGCATCTTCCATCCAGGGGTTGTGAGCTTCCTTGCATGGAATGTAGAGACAAAAGCTGAATAATCAGCTCCAAGTTTGGAGAGTATGGTGAGGATGAGTTGATCATCCTCCTTCTCCACCTTACATTTTTTCAACAGTAATACAATGTGCTTGAACCTTGTGAAAAAATCATTCAAGGTCTCGAAATTGGAAGGCTAGAGAGACATAAACTCATTCTCAAGTTGGTATACTCTCAAATCATCCTGTTTTCCATACAAGGTTTCTAATTTGTCCCAGATTTCCTTTTGAGTCTTCAATCCTGAGAGATATAAAAGAAGATCCCGAGAAACAAAGAGGCACAAGAATCTGAATGCTTCATCTTTCTTGTTCAAGAATCTATCTTTGTCTGTCACAGAAGTAGGATCTTCTTTAGTGTCCATAGTGACCCTGTAGAGTCCTCTGGCATGTAGCTAGATCTCCATGTCTCCTTTCCATGAGTGGAAATTGAATGGAGTGAAGAGTTCTATGGAAGAAGCCATCTGAAACTGCTGGAGTGAATGCTTTCACCTATTAAAAACCTGCAAATCACAACAAAAGGGGCACCATAAGTTCAGACAACCTGCACATTTTATGCTTTCATCACACCTAGCATAGTTGATCAAGCAAGCTTGACCAACAATTTCCTTACTTGGGGTATTAAGTCGTAAGCCTTGGGTTCTAGTGCAGTGCTCGAATTTTTGAGCTATTCTCAATTTTTCATGCAATATCTATCAAAAACCTTGTTTTTGAGAGATTTGAGCTTCATCCCACCATGAGATCTGATACCATATCAATTTGTCACGGTGGTCTAGGAACTGAAAACACAGTCTCACAAAGATTACAGACAAATATTCATAAAATTGGAAAAATGGTGCTGCAATGGAAGTAACATCTCTGTATAATCAAATGAAAGAATGATGATACAATATAATGATCATGTAGATGCATGAATTCCAAGACAATTCAAATTCGCAAGGAGGTCATTCAAATTGAATGAGTGAGTCTAGCTTAACTAAATGTAAGCCACAGTGAACACTCAAGTTAACCACTGATCAAAACCGTAACTGACTCAACTGAGTCCTAACTGAAGTCATAGTGCAATAAATGGCTGAGTCTAACTAAAAGTAGCTCAGACACATGTCACTGCAAGCCAACCAATAACTGGTAGCACATCAATAACTCCAATGAACCCCGATGAGGTTAACTGAAGTCTAACTGACCATTAAAATTGGTTGGAGGCGCCCCTGTTGACTCAAGTTCATTAAATATTAATTAAATAATCAATTTAATGAAAGGAGGTGCCTTCACTACTCTGTTTAACTAATTGTAACCATCAGTTATCAATTAAGTGCATTTATGACACTTAGATCACCCCTGGAGTGCTCCAGTTAGCCTCCCCGAATGAAGGAGAAGTCTTAGTTTTCCTCCTTAACTGAAGGTAGGCATGGTGTGCTCATGCTGATTTCATATAGTGCTCCTCTGATGTCAATTAATTCAATGAAACTTAGGACAGTGGTTTAACTAGGCCAAATTGACCAAAATGAGTTGTATGGTGGTAAATGTCTCCAACACCTTCTCCCACGAATGTAACTGAACTCCAAAGTTTGCAAGGGAAGGAAAACTTTCTACATCGTTTTGTTTGCAATTATGCATAAAGGACACATGGTTTACGAGGTTGCTCAATAAATATACCCCTTTTGTCTGGGATGATTTCATGCAATGCGCATTTGATAATATTAAACATGCACTTACCCATGCAACAGTGTTGCAACCACCAAATTATGCTAAGGACTATTTCTTGTATCTAGCTGCATCCTTATATACTATAGGCATGTTCCTTGTCCAAACAGATGAACATGACCAAGAACATGTGATTTATTACACTAGTAAGAGCCTTCTTGACTCTGAAACTCTATACTCACATGTGGAGAAGCTTGCTCTCACCACGGTCATCGCGGTCCAGAAGTTCCATCATTATATTTTTCTCTACACCACCACTGTTTACATGGATTCCAACCCCATGTACTACATTCTTACATGTTAAGTGCTTGTGGGAAAATACTCACGTTGGATTGCAATTCTCCAAGAGCTTGAGTTAGAATTCTCTAAAAGTACTTCCAAGAAATCCCTTGTCTTTGCAGAGCTTATATGTGACCTTCCCCGTACTACTGAGACTATAGATCCCTTTGATTCATTGCCGGATGAATCATTGTTTCTCATTAGCATGACTGCTCCATGGTACAGAGATATCATTTTATATCTCCAGACCTTACGATACCATCCTACTACCTCTAGAGATGAACGTCATCACATTCGGCACAAGGATAAGTGTTATCTTATCCTAAATGATACTCTATATCACTGTGTTGTTGATTCTATCTTACGATGTTGCCTTACATATGAAGAATATGAGATCATTTTGAATGATTGCCATGCTAGAGCTTGTGGCAGTCTATCTCTCTGGGTTGGCTACTGCCCAGAAAATATTATGTGCTGGGTATTTCTAGCATTCCATTTTCAAATATTGTATTGAAACAGTCAAGAAATGCTCACCATGTCAAATTTTTACTCCTAAGAAACACACACATCCAGCTCCACTTCATCTTGTTGTAGCAGTTGGCCCCTTTACAAAATGGGGCATAGACTTCATGCATTGTAGACTTACCTCAGTCGGGGAGCATGGATACATTATTGTGGCTGTGGACTATTTCACAAAATGGGCTAAGGAAATTCCCACATATGCCGAAGATTACAATACTGCTGCACTATTCTTATTCAATCATATCATTGTTAGATTCAGGATTCCTAGGGCCATTTTGACCGATCATGGGTCGCATTTTAAAAACAAGATGATGGTAGAGATTAGTGTAAAATTAGGGTTTTGTCATGAATACTATACACCATACTATCCTTAGGAAAATGTCCAGGTTGAGGCTATAAACAAAGTATTAAAAACAATGCTTCAGTGAATGGTAGGGCAAGCCAAGTCAAACTGGCATTTACAAATTTTTTCTGCACTTTGGGCCTATAGGACTACTGTCAAAACTTCCAGCGGTTTTAAAACATTTCAACTAGTATACATACTGGAAGCTACACTCCCGATAGAATGTGAGATCCCTTCTTTAAAACTTGTCGTGGAGCTATTACCCAATACCACTATAGAGGAAGAAAGATTCATGTATCTGAACAAACTTGATGAAACTCGACAGGATTCTACCATAGCCAATGAGGCGCATAAACAAAGAATGAAAATCCAATACGATAGGCCCTGTCCAACCCTGTTCCTTCAATGAAGGAGATATGGTCTTGACCTATGACCAGAAGCATGATAAGCTGGGGGCAGGTAAATTCGAGTCTATCTGGCATGGGCCCTATATTGCCAGTCATGTTTTAGAAAAGGGGCATATGAATTGGTTGATTATGACGGGATACCTTTGGGAGAGCCTCGAAATGGGCTCTACCTTAAAAGACACTATGCCTAGGTCATCTAGCATAAGGATCTTTGTACATATTGTTTATAGTTTTCTGTATGTCTCAAGCTTTGAGAGGTGTGTTTTTTGTGTGATTTGAAATGTGTTTTTCATAAAACCCTACTTATGCATGTATTTTTCCTGATGGACAAATGACCTCCTACATTCGTTTTGTCAATGGTGCTCATCAATATTCACTTAATCTTGTGTCAGTAGCCTGGGTACTGTACTCTCCTACAACTGAGCTGGTGGGTTCAGGGGGTGTTCTTTTAGGTCCCTCCACCAATAATCTAGTAGAATACTGATCCGTGGTTGGATTATTGATAGAGGCCCTAGTTTTTTATGTAAGAGAAATTAGGGTTTATCTAGATTCCGAATTGGTTTTTCAACAACTTAATCGCGTATAGACCATTAGAAATACCACTCTTCTTTGTACTTTTTGAAGAGTTAGGTTGTTAGAAATGTATTTTGAGCAAGTCACATATCATCACACTCCAAGACAATTAAATGCTGTGGAAAATTCCATAGCTAACTATGTATTGGATTGGCATATTGCTCATACTTAAAAAATCAATTGGAAACACAAAAACATGTGTAAATTCATAAGTAGATAAATCATTCAACACATCACTTTTTCCACAAAAAACTGTAATTATAAAATTCTTTCATATATATATATAAAATTTTTAGCACTAAGATACAAAATTTGGGCTGAAGCATCTCTAGCTTTTAGTGCCCGTTCAGGACCATAAAAAAGTTCAGGATACATATACATAAGGCAAAATCTGAAGCTTCAAAGCTTTCAGTAATACATATACAAAAAATGATAGTCAAGGAAGACTAATCCTCCTGGTGCTCATGGTAGCACGCAATGCCTGGGCCACTCTATGAAGTAGTCTGGAAAATTGTCTGGAGACACCTATGGTATGGTGTTGATAACACCTGGGAACCTCATCAGTGGTCATATCGGGGATACCCACAGTCAGTTGTTGCAAGTTCTCCTCAATATCTCCAAGCTCTTCCTTAGCTTCAGAGTGGTACACCATCACATCTTGGGTACCTACTCGCCTAGCAATAGGAGACATCCCAACTAGGCAGATAGACCTGATTTCTGCATGAAAAGCATTTTTATCTTAGTACTATAGAAAACATAAAAATGAAATAAACATAAAATTTCAAAAAACATAATTGGATAATGTCTTCTTACCTCGGTCATCCCACACTTCCCCCTCAAGTAAGACTAACTTCGGGTCATTTCGGAAATCTGCCCCCTCATAGGAATAGTCTTCCACCATAAGTAGTTGGTTCCTCAACCAGTGAAAGAACCCAGAACTGTAAGTGACTTTAGGTCCTCCACCTCTAAGGTGAGGCATAACTGTCACCCATGCAAGCATCCTCAGATATTTAGGATCTAGTCTAGTAGTAGTCACCTAAGGCCTCATGTGAGGTACCCGCTATAAGATGAAATACACCATCACTGCTCCATAATCAAACTGCTTCAATGTTCCTCTTTTGCATTTATTTAGTTGACTCTTCAGACATGCCAACATGCCTTCACACCAGTTAAAGACAATCGGCTCCATGCACTACAAAGCATAAAGCATGTGAGATCTGTTGGTAAGGTGAGAAGCCCTAGTACCTGCCACCTTGCCAATGGTATATACTACTATCCTCAAGGGGAGATCCACTAGAGATTTGATCTTTAGCTTTCCCCACTTGGACTCTATACCCAATGAGCAATGCTGATTGATGATATCATCTAAGGAGCCTTCTCCCCATCATTCTTCAGATATAGCCATAGGGCTTCCCCTCATAGATAAGCCAGTCATGAAATAAATATTGTCGATCTCTATAGGTAGGATGTGGAATCCCACCACAAAATTCTCTTGGTCAGGATCCCACATGTTTATGGTGTACTACAACAACCAGACATGTGCTTTCATTCCTAGAATCTAGAAATACTTAAGAAGCCCACAAATCCATAAAGCCTCGATGGTGGCTGGATCATTCATTGCTTGGGCATCTGGGACTTCATGCTCCCTTTCTTTCCAAATGACCATGGTATAACTACAACATACCAATTGTTGAAATTAGTAAATGTATCATGGCCAAAAGAAAGAAAAGATAAATGACATCATAGATTAAAAAGCAAGTTTTAAAACAGGGAAAAATATTTTTTTGAGTGACCTAGGGTTTTATTTTTTCCTCCTTTCTCTCCCTGCGGTGCTGTTGGATTTTATGCATAGAGCACCATGGCGCTCTTTCCCATGGCGAGCAAAACATCGGGTGCCTTCCTATTGTGGACAAAGTGTTGTCGATGCTCCTATCCCAGCATGATAGAGCGCCAAGAGGGACGCATACCGATGGCCAAGAACCCTTAAAAATGAAAATTTTTTCCCTCTTCTGTGGCTTAAAACCTCTAGGGAGATGATAAATACCCTATCCTACTTTTGCAAATGAAGATCTATCCTACATGTTTCCTTTTAAATCATTTAAAAACATTTTTGGAACTTGTAATTAAATGATACAAAAGAGGAAAATGAAATCTATTGAGCATGAAAAGAGGAAAAGACCAAGTGTTTACCTCTTCTCTGAATAGTGAAGCAACAAGGAAGCAGAATGCCCTTGCCAAATAGTCGGAGGAATTCTTGCTACCTAAGCTAGCTTCCAAAACTTACCCAATGGTTAAAAACATGTGGTAAAAATAACTTACCCACCCTTCTATTTATAGAATGTTTTGAGTTTCCAAAGATATATTGTAATTTATTTTATTTTGGAATCCAAAATTATTTTGGGAAAAGTGGGTTTTTATTTTCACTTTTCTATAGTTTTGGAAAATGACTTTTGCTAGTGCTTTTTGAGTTTTTTCAGGTGAATAAGGGGCCATGGTTATGTTTTGGGCTATTTTTTTCTTTTTCGAGCTTAGAGCAAAACAAAAAAGTACTGAGCGTCATTTATACTTTTTACATGCTCATTAAAAATCCATTAGAAATGTGTCGAGTATACTTTTTCTCTTTTTCAGACTCGTAAAAAATGGATTATGAAAAAGGAACCTGGTCCAGGAGTTATATTTAATCTCTTTTCAGTCTACTAAAAAAACAAGAATATTTCCAAGCAAACTTGTTGCGTTCACGCTTGTAAAAGAATCAGAATGATCTACTAGTCGGGGGTAGGTTATCTATTTTTCGGACTGACTGGCCTTATTTATGAAAAAGGACCTTTTGGAGTCTTCTTAGTCATTTGAGACTCTCTAAACATGAAACAAAAAATGAGTTTGCTTTCATTGGACTCACAAAATTACACAATGAAAGACCCTATTTGGGAAATAGCCCCTCCTTTCTCAAGTTTGTAAAAAATATGAGAGTGAACTCATCACTTGATGAGCTTCAATGAGTGTTTGTTACCCTCTTTGGACTCGTAAAAATGAAAAGAGGCACTCACCTTTCGAGGTGGGGAAATTAAAGGAAAGGGTAACAGTTTTGATTTGTTTATATGGTAGCACTCTACAGTACACCTTTGAACATGGCACTTGTTTGCACTTGCATATTTGAGCAGTTGGGTTTTCAACTTATTTCTGAGTCGATCCACTTTTGTGAGTCACCCGACTCCTTTGAGTCATTTCAAATAATTCTTTGTCAAATACTTTCATTACATCTGGTTCTATTCTTTTTTAAGTTGAAACTACCAAGTCATGTGTCGTGCCGTTAAATTGTTTAAAGGAAGTCTCTCCTAATCATAACCCATCAGTAACTTTGCTTGTCCTCAAAATTCAATCATTGTCTCAGTTACTCCATTACTTCAAATCAACTTTTATTCCTAGTTTCATGTCACCGATGTGGGAATCATCATGGCCCACTTGTGACAAGTCTATTCCTGTTGACTTCAAATCATTATCTAGGAATTAGACCTAGAACCTAAGCAGTAACTTGGGCCTGCTTCCTCAATGGCAGGTTACCTCGCTTTCAAGATGAGTTTACATCATTGAATCTTGATTGAAATATCTCATCGAGTGTTTGAATTCAAGACCTTTATTCACATTCAATGGTATGTATTGGGATACCTTGGGGATCATTGACATCAATAATGGTTACCCTCGTAGTTGTTAAAATTTTACATTATTGGTTGGTAGTCAAGTGGCTTCTACCATGTTCAATGTCAAGACATTGTAATCACATGGTTAGATTCATATCATTTGGAGATTGGGATGAAGACCCTGAGTGGTTAGGCTTTCTCATCGTCATTGCCTATGCTTAGGTTGCATTTGGAGATCATTCACAGTCATGACACGGATCCACATTGTATGTTTGGTGGTTGTGTTCTATATCTGAAATTGAGAGGCATAGATCTACTTTGTATATCTTGTATCTATGTCCTACTTCTTGTATCAGTTGTTCATGGATCTACAATGCATTATTGGTAGCCATGATATGGTGATCATCATAGATCTGCAGTGTATTGGTCCGCAGCTATGCTTGAGTTGGATAAGTTTAGTTACTAGTCCTCTTTAATTCTATCTCTCTTTTCCTTTGTATCAGACAAAAAAATTTGCAAACTATTTCACCTATCATTTCCTTCTAGCTTCATACTTTGGGGGGCATTCTGTTGCACCTAAAAATCTCACTGCTTGTCAGCCTCCAGGAGAGTTTCATGTTGCCTGTTAAAATCCCAAAAAACCTGGCCTGGGCCACCCTAAGCATTTTTCTCCTTGACCTCAAAGGGACGATGCTCCCTTTCATTCTACACAGAGCTTCGCCAATGCCTAGCTCAGTTGAGAAAAGAGTGCCAATTTCCCTCTTTTTTGGAACAAACCCTAGACCGACGCTCTGTCTAGTTTAGCTAAAAATGCTGGTGGTCAGTCAAGAGGAAAAAATAGATGTTTCTAGAATATTTTGTATGGAATACTTTATGGAATTAGTTCCTATATGCTTGGGAGAGGTGGCGTTCACCTCTCTCACCTATAGGGATCTCATTCTATCCTTTTGTCAAGTCATCCCATGGGTTCTAGGCCTATAAATGAAGCCTTCATGAGGAGAGTGGGGGAGGCCAGAAAAAGAATCCTTATGCTGCTAGTTTGAAGTCTGATCAGAGGAAAAGTAGAGGTAGCTTGTGTTTGGATAGGTCTTCATAGTCATAGGATATTGTATACATTCTTGATTGAGACAAAATCCATCGACATCAAGGATTTTGGTTGTACTTCTTTCTCATCCATATGTTAATACAAAGACATTTCCCTTTCCTATATTTGATTGTTATGTATTTAATTAAATATTATTGGACTCCTTGATCACCAATATGGATATTCAGTTATCATGATGATCTCATCTCTTTTTTGTTTGTCTTGTGATCTATTCTATAGGTATTGAACCATTGTAGGGACTTTCTAGAGAGAAGACAAATAGATCCGAGGTTGAGGTACAATAGTTTTATGTTAATTGATTTGATTATTGAAGGAAAGGTTATGTTGCTGTGTGTTTTTGTTATGTAGTTGTGATTTACATTGCAGAGGAACAAGCAGTGTCAGCACTAGTTGAGAATTCCTATTAACAAGGGGGTACTTGCAGAGGTTATTTTGTGAGTGTCTTGGCTAGGTAGGGGTCAAAAAACATAGTCATTTTATGCATTGAAGCTAAGGGCCACTATAATTAGTTACAGACCTCTTATTGTAGTGTATGGGAGTCTCGAGCCTCTCCTATGAGAGACATACCTGCTGCATTCGGGGGCTCATATATCCTACCCTTGGCTTGCTTTCATTCTGCCTATATATTTTTTTAGGAGTGTGCCCTTTGTGTGCTAGTTTGCTTTTGAGATCGTGGTTACTTGAGTATATTTACGCTCTCTTGAGTTTGGGTCCTTTTATGTTTGGCATGCCTTATATCACTACTAGTATCCCGTCACCCACTCCAATTCCTAGTGCGGAGCTTGGTGTTGGAATGGGGGGCACCACGACCCCTTATATTGCTCATAGATTTGAGAGTGGTCATATTCCATCCTCTACTCCATTTGCAGAGGATATTCATTCCCTTCATCTAGTCTTAACACTAGTGTTCACCCTCATGATGGTGGTAGTGGATACATCAACATTGGGTCTACAAATTACATTCCTTTTTATGTCCCATCATCCACTGCACTATTTCCTTTGGATGCAGTTGTCATGACCAATCCTCCCTATATCCTATAGTTTGGACTCTTTATTGATTGCTTCCAGTTGTTTTGGACTTATATTATTGTCTTGTAGGGTCCTTTTTTTTGTACACTCTCTTCGAGGTTTGACTTGTTCATGCCCATCACAGGTATAATGTTGAACTAGCATATATGTTAAGATTTCAAATCCGTTTGCATTTATGCATTGCCTTATGACCGTTTCATCTTAACCTTAGGTACAAAACCATTTCATAATGTCACAGAACCTTCATGATGTTGTTAGAAGTGATATTGTGTGAATGGTAGAGACTTCCTATACATGGGTGCCATAGTTAGATCCTATGTTGCATTTGGTGCCCATGCTACGATTTCTCATTTAGGTTTGGGGAGTCCCTTTTTAGTACCTCCATGTCCTTGAGCAAGAGCTTCATACTCCTCTTGAAATTTATGTTTCCTTTTCCCCATAGGGGCTCCCTTGTGTATACCAAGTTGTGGTTACATTTCATGAGTTTTTCTTTCCTTATTGAGATTTATGTTGGCTCCCTATTTCAGATTTATAAGCCATGTAGCCCAATCTTGTCTCATGTCTAGCCAAGCAGAGCCTTTTACATATCCTTTGCAGTTTAATCACCCCTTTACCATGAGGCCGATACCTTCCCTCGAGTGTCATTATCCTGCACATGTTTCCTTGCATTGAGCATAGGTATGTTCCACTTCCTAGAATTAGTTTTCATGTCCCTGACACTCATCTCATCCTAGATATTTACTATAAAGCACTTTATTCTTTTTCAATATTTTCAAAACATATGAAAAATTCCAAAAAAATAAAAAAACATAAAAATACAGATGGGAAAAGATGTTATCTTTGGCAGCAGTCGAGTCGTGTTGCCTTAGAACAAACCACTTTATATCATATCCATTGGTTGGGATTTAGTTTGAATTTAGGATCTATACTCGTTACTCTAATTTTATCTCCACTGAGTAGTTACGCTTCCAGTCCCCATGGAGCCTCTATCGATGCCTCATGTGTCACAGAGATGTGCCATTTTTCATTTCGAGTCCATGCTTCCTACCTTCAGTCACCACTTTCCTTATGCTCTTGTTCGAAGGAAGTGGAAGCCCAAGTCGATCATTCCTCAGTTATCTTGACTTTGCATGTCAGCCATTCCCGAAACTGTTATTGGTTCATGCACATATTGTTCGTTGAGTTCTTCCACATTATACAACATTGTTGAGTACATCATGTTGGTTAATGGGGGATTCCTTAATTCCCTCCTTCCAATGGATTCCATTCCATCGACATCAGATCATTTATTCTTGAATAGGAGTCTAGAGTAATTTGAGTTCCTTGAGACTAACATTCATTAGTTGTAGGTTCTCTCACCATTGATAGTTTTGGGAACACATCAATGTCCCCTGATCGATGGACTCTTTCAAGTGTTCGACCTCAACACATCTATTTACACTTGTTAGATTTCACTCTATACCTTGATTCCTATTTTCATTATCACTGGGTTATCTCGTGTCTGTTAATGGTATACATCAATGAACTGTAATCATACGATGGACTACTATGTTCGACCTTGACACATATATTCACATAGTAGGACATGTACTCATAGCAGTTTGTGTAGAAGACCTTCCATCTTTGTGGTATTCCATGTAAGCTACCTCCTTGATCGTTCCATTATTCATGAGATTTCAGCTCTCGTGATCTTCATTCCAGTGTTTCTAGTGTATATCAGATATCTTCATCCAAGATGGAGATCTTGATCCATTCTATATTGTAGATGGTGATGACCACACATGACACTTTGTATATCATGCCTATTAATGGCCAATGTACTCTTATGTATTCGGGACTGCTATATGTACTTGTAGTCACATGCAGATATTTATTACTGTATTATACTGATGAGGGGCTGGTTCTTCCACCTAGGTATTTATTAATCCACTTCTAGGATGGATTTTATAATGTATTTTGGCCATCATGTTACCCCTTTGACCTCACACATTAGGGGACATATGTTATAGCCGATTTTACCACACCTGGTTTATCACATATTTATGGCCTTCCCTATCCCTCTACAGAGTCATTGGACCCCATGGACTTATATTATACTTTGATGTTCCAATATCATCCCTAAAAATTGCCTATTTTTACCTATACATGACTATTAAACAAATACTTGTGTGTATATGTAACTTTTGACCTCAAACCCATGTACATCGGGATTTGTGCAAAATGACAAATATTTTTGGAGTTTTCCTCATATGACCTGAATATTTTGTCTCTTTGCCTTCCATATGCCTTGATAATTCTTGGATTCCATCCTCCGTTACCTCTTTGGATTGCTATATAAGGAACCCCTTGGATACCTTGAAGGAGGAGAAATTGAAAAGTAAGGAAACTATAGTCCATTGTTGCCTCAGTTTTGCTTATACTTGAGTCTGCATCCCTTTGTCCCTTGGAGCACATAGTGTTCTTCCCAAGATGGTCTTTTCTCTGTGAGCTTTCTATCGAGAGATGGAGGATTGAAGTGGTGGAGGCCCAGGAGGAGAACTCATTTTCTCTGGTTTGCAGAACTGCCGACCGAGTTTGTCACTATTGTATCTCTACTTTATTAATATAAATATATTTTCCTATCCAATTCATGTGCATTTCGAATATGAATATTGAATCCATGGATGTATTTACTTTCTTATACATGATTGATTATATATGATAGAGTAGCTCTAACACATTTATATATATTGTTATAGCCTGTTTTGTCTTCTCATTTAAAAAAAAAATTGCTTGTTTTTTGAAGCTTGGTTTTGTTCATTTTTAAGTTTGGATTTTAGGTTAATTTAAATCCTTTTTTTTAATTTTTGTGTTTGTATTTAAGTGATTTCATAGTTTTATTTTTTCAATTTTGGTTCTGTTTAGCAAAATTCATAGTTCAGGGGATTGTAGGATGTTTATATGAATTAAAGGTCCTAAAAAATATCATAAAGTCTTGATCTACGTCATTTAACCAAAGTTAACCCTTTGTTATGAGTTGTATTTTTGAAAATTATTGAAACAGGTTTTCTTGTAGCGTAAGCGTGAAAAAGTTACACACACGCGCTACAAGAAAATCACGCTATTCGAAAATCATGATTTTTGGTTCAATTTTTTGGAAATTCGCACATAGGAGAGGTCATTCATACTTGTTAATGGATTTGATACGTGTTCTCAGCTAGAGTGATGATTATGACAAGTGTTAACAGTTCAAGCAAGCCATCATTAGGGTAAGTTGCTGTGGTTTGGAAGTTATGATACAGAGTAGTGGAATAATGATAATTATCCATGATTGAGGAAAATTCTCCTTGAATTACACATCTCCTGAAGTGGATGAAGAGCATACAAGTTCGTGGCGAAGTTTTGGTAGTTTGTAATCAAGTTTTGAAGCAAGTCCGTAATTTAGGGATTTGAAAGGTGACTGTTTGGAACTATCGTGGCAGTCATAGGAGGATTAAGGAATGGAATTGGACACCTAGCAGACAAGAAAATGCTATTATAGAAGATGGATTCACTATTCTGACAGGTAGGAGGTGAATTGCTATCATAGTCCATGTATTTGGGTTTATAATGATAGAAGATTAATTATGGAATTTAATGAAGAATGCTAGTATGTAAACTTAATTGATACTAAATGTCAAATTTTCTGCCAATAGAATTAAGACATTTATCAGTTTAAGTGATAAAATCCAGGCCATAGGTTTAGTTTCCCAACATATCATTGTCTGTCAAATTTGCCAAGATATGAACAAAGTTAGAATTCTTTAATGAAAGAAGCAATTTTACAGTCATTTAAAATGAAAAGAAGTGGTAAAACAAATAGAGCTGAACCTTCGGACATGTATTGGGTTCATACTTTCCCAGACTATGCAAGATTGTTTTTAGAGGTAGGATGGTTAAGATTTTTTGAGAAAATTAATGGGTATCCCACAAAGGTCTCTTATAAGTTTGCTCAATGTTTGGATAAAGATATTGTTACTTTTGACACCTTGAAGTTTGAGTTGACCAGAGAATTGATAGCAGAAGCTATAGGGATCCCAGATGAAGGCGAATACTGGTTTTAAAAAGGACCTTTTACCTTTGATGCACAAAAATACTTACTTCCATATGTGGTAGAAGACTGGGTTAAAGGAGTACATATCCATAAATTTAAACCAGAATGGATAGAGCCAATAAAAATTATGCAAAGTTATATTACTTGTGAAGGAAGATTTGCATTTGTTTTTAATTATCATTTCAGGTTTTTGCAGCATCTTAGCCATGAAGCAAAGATGAATCTTCCATTATTTTTCTTTAAAAGTTTACAAAAGATTTCTAGCAAGGTGAAGGAGCATCAAAACCACACTAAACAATCTGTGTTTCATCATGGGATTATAAAGCAGTCATAAGTACCGTGCTTCGAAAGAAGGAGAAAACATGGGATTATTTATATTTTGGTCTAGATTTCAAATAGAGAAGGAAGATCAAGCTCAGAAAAGACAGTTGAATAAAGGTCATAATTTGGTCAAGAAGTTGAAAAAGAGAGTCACAGCTAATATTGAAGAGGATAATGTACCAGAAAAATCTATGACTCAAGGACATGAAAATGTTGAAGTTGAACAATAGACCAATATTGAGGAAAATGAAATTTCAAAGGCATATGTGAAAGAAGTAGAGCCTGTAGAAGATACTTTTTATGAAGAACTAAACCAAGGAGTAAAAGAAAATGTGAAAGAACAGGAACAAGTTCCTATTACAGTGCAGTCTGAAGATGAGGAAAAGTCATTGTCTGATGAAGCTAGGGTTCATACCAAGAAGGATGTACAAAAACAATCTGAAGAGGATGAAATGTCACAAGGGATAAAAAGAAAAGTTGTCCATCTAGCTTCTATCAAACATGAAGGAAAAAATTGAAGCATGTTAGGGGAAATTGGAACAGGTTGGAGGCCCAAGATTAGACCTATGAACAAACTTAGATTGAATATGAAGAAACTGTTAAACCCTAAACTAGCTAAAAAGAAAATTACAGTAATTGAAGACTCTTCATATCAGGAATATTTAGAAGACAATGAAGATCAAAATGAAAAGGAGCTGAAGGGTAAGAAGCAAGTGGTTTCAGAAAATAAATCAGCTTTCACTGAAACCAAAATTTTAGAGATATTTGAGGAAGTTAAAAAGAAGGTAATTTTAGACCAGCATCAAAATGATTTAAAGAAACAACATTTAGTTATATCAATATTTTGTGCAGAGAAAGGAAGGGTTGCTGAGCAATCATCCCAATGCAATATTGAAGTCAAAGAACATTCAGAAGTCCATGTGGCCATGATAGAGCAGCTGGAAGAAGATGAAGAGATTTTTAAGAAGTTGAATATCCCTTGGATGCCAAAAGAAATGCATCCAGTATCACAAGGGAAGTGCATTGATTCTGAAAATGAAAATTTGTAGAGGAGTATCAAACAGTACAAATATCAGGTCGAGTACCTGCATGAGACAAATGAGAGATTAGTGATTTCCAACAGAAGATTGAGAGAATATTTAGAAGAGGTAAATAGCCACTATCAGGAATTAATTACAGTTTCTAAGGAGGCTTTAAAAATAAAAGATAGACACAAATTATGTTTACAGAACTGAAACAAACCATTCAAGAGCTAACACAGCAAAATCAGGAGTTGTCAAAAAGAGTTGAAAAATTGGAAGTAGATCACCAGAAACTAAGAAGGAAGACTCAAACTTTAGAAGGGATAGATCTTTTAGCAGAGGCTGCTAAGAACTTGTAAAGTGCTTTAAGAATAGTGGCTATTTGTTAGTTCTAGCACTAACATCTTTGGCAGTATTGTCGGGGGCGAAGCTAAAAGCCTACTTTCCCTGGGTTACTCATCATTTAACTGGTTTTGAGAGGTGGACTTAAACCAACGAATTTTAAAAGACTACTTTTCACCAAATATTTCACAGTGGCTACTAAAGGATTTGGAACAAGAAGTAGACCTAGTTAACCTTTACAACTGGGTGTCTCAGACCCAGAGCAAACTTTGAAAATAGCTAGAAAAATTAAAAGGTATGAGTCATCTCTAGACTTATGTAACCCTGATCAACTAGAATTATTATCACCTTTTTCTGTTTTAAAGGAGGAGGAACAAGATTAATCTTGGTTGAAACCTACAATTCCTATTAGTAATTTTCATATTTTTACTGATCCTCAATCTTTCAAGAAAGAAAAGACTTTATCTCCTGGTTAAATCCATTTATTTCACCTCAAAGTTGGTAAGACTCCCTTTCATCCAATTCCTAGTCAAGTCTTCCCTTCATCTAAAACAGTCAACTTAAAGATGGCAGCCCAAAATCAACCAGTAGACATGATGGACCAAATGGTGGCATCTAGGTATGCACCTCTAGTTTTGACTCAACCCTTAAATGCTCTCCTTGGTGGAGATTATCAAAAACACTTACCTAGGTTTAATGGACAAGGTGATACTATAGCTGAGGAGCATTGGGATGCATTTCTCAACTATGCTGATAATCAAAATATAGAGGCAAAGGATGTATGGACAAGGATGTTCACACAAAGTCTAGATGGAGAGGTCAAAAGATGGTTCAAAGAGTTACTAGAAAACTCTATTAGTATAATAGAAGAGCTTCATTATATTTTCATGAGACAATGGGGTGATACTAAGGATCATACATATTACATTATAGAGTTTGGAGCTCTAAGAAGAAAGAAAGATGAAACTATAGCTGATTTTTCAAAAAGGTTCAATAAAATGTATGGCAGAATTCCTGCAGAGATTAAACCTTTTGAAACTTCTGCAAAACTCACTTATGCTAATGCTTTTGATCATGAGTTTTCCCTACTCTTGAGAGAAACAAGACCTATTACTTTACTTAGCATGCAGGAGTCAACATTATAAGTGGAGTCTAATATACTTGCTTCTAATAGACTGAAGGGAAACTCAGCTCAACAAGTGTATGATAGAAAGGGTTAAAAAGAGGCAGCTCCAGTGATTTCAACATCCCATTCTACAGAAGCTAAAATTGATGAGATGGCAAAGCTAGTGAAAATACTAACAGAAAAACTAAACAAATTGGAATTAGAGAAAAATTCAAATAAACCTGTTCAAGAGGGAGATAGAAACCCTAATAATCCAAATCAATTCAGAAGACAGTTTGCACCTTGTTTCATTCCCAAAGAGAGAAGAAACAATGATATACAACAAGAAAGGAGAGAAGCTGAGGATCAAAAGGTGCCACCTCCACTTTAGAATAATGTAACTGATGAAGGAGAAATAGAAGAAGAAGAGTTCTTTGAGGATCCAGATCAAGATATGGATTATTTTGGAGAACAATTGACTGAAGGTTTTGTGACAGAGGAGGATTTTTTAAACTTAGAATATTATGATGCAGATGTGTTCGAAATATAAAATTATTTAAATCTTGAAGTGACTGCTGATTTATATCAGACTGATCCAAAGAAAACCCTAAATTTAAGATCAAGACAAAAAAAATGATTCAAAATCCTAGGAAAAAGGTAATTCTGCCTCCTAAAATGCAGTCTGATCCAGTATTAGAAAAAAAGAAGAATTAGGATAAACAAAAGAAAATTATTGAAGTTGAAGAGGTGAACAAAGGTATGCAGAATTTTAATCTTGAAAATGAATTGTGTAAAATCAAGATCTCTATGCCTTTCACTGAGTTGATAAAGAATCCTTCTTATAAAAATTCAGTCTTGAAAATGATTGGTTTAGCAAACAGTCAAGTACCCTCTGACATAGTAAATTTATAAGTGGAGAATCCTCAAATTTTTATTGGATCAGCTTTGGCAGAAAAAACTTAAAATCATGCAATTGCATCTCCTCCTTTTTACATTACATTAACCATTCATGAGCAGATGATACATAATTTCCTTTTGAGTTCAGGAGCATCTCATAATCTCATGCCCAAAGCAGTCATGGAGGCCTTAGGGTTGAGCATAACAAAACCTTATCATGACCTGTATGCTTTCAATTCTCAAGCTATAAAATGTTTAGGAGTGATAAATGATATGGTAGTTAGTTTAGCACAGCTACCAATGAAGAGTGTGATTATGGATGTAGTAGTGGCAGACATTACACATAAGTTTGGAATGCTCCTCTCTCGATATTGGGCCAAGAAGGTATGTGGAACTCTACAGATGGACTTAACATATGCAACCATCCCTATTTTTGGAGGTGAAAAGAGAATGTTGTATAGAGAGTTACAATTTTCTTATATTGTGACCGATGACAAGAATCCTACAAATCATCCATTGTATGTTCTTGAAAAGGATTTGGGTACTTGTATGTTGCACTTTAGTGATGATAATGATGCTACTGGTTTATTATAGATTGAAAAAGAAAAATCAGTCACATGCACTAGGGAACGGGAGGATGAACTTTGGAAAATGTATTTTGATGGATCATCATCTAAAGAAGGTGCTGGAGCAAAAGTTGTTCTGATATCTCTTGGTGGTGAAGCGGTAAGATTAATGTATAAGTTGGAATTTTTTACCACTAATAATACAACAGAGTATGAGGCTCTTTTGTTAGGTTTGAAAGCTTCAAAATATTTAGGTATTCAACAAATATCTGTGTATGGTGACTCTGAGTTGGTTTTTCAACAAGTAAGGAATAACTATTAAGTAAAACAAGATCTACTGAAAGTGTACAGGAATGAAGTATGGGATATGATAGACAATTTATTTGTGGCTTTTAATATCACTTATATTCCTAGGGACCATAACCAAACTACTAATTCTCTTTCCCTAGCAGCCACACATTTCAGGATTCCTAAAACAACACAGCTGAAGTATCCTACTGAGGTTAGGTACAGGCCTTCTGTGCCTGATAATATAAAGCAATGGAGAGTTTTTGAAGATGATTTTGAGATAAAAAGGTTTTTTGAGCTGACAGGTGAGTTTTCCAATTCCTTAATTGACCAAGAATGTTGAAATTGAACTCAAGTGATAGAACAATTGCACTCACAAAATTGCTAATCAAACATGCAAAATTACAAACGAAGGAGACTGAAATTGGAGCATAACACTAATCTGTATTGAATAAGTGTAAAATAGCCAACCTTGTTAAGTCATAGGTTGCTGCAATATATAATTACATGAGAGATTTGAATTCATAAGGATGCCATTCGAAATAGTCAAAAAGCAGGCTTACTAAATCTAGTCAAATCCCCCATAGGTGCATAAAGCAGTTTCCAAATCCACTTAGAGGCTCGTGAATTGGAAAAGTCAAGTAGGAAAGATAATAAGGGATGGAAATACAAATCATACATGCTTTTACTAGGAGAAAAGGATGGAGTATGATGAGGAAAAAAAACAAGTCAACTACACCTAGTCTACTTTCCCTTTTTCCATAAATCTCAATAAAGCAGGCAACTTAGCAGAAAAAACAAATATGCACTAGGCAGGATCTGGAACAAAGTAGACATGCTAAAAATGGTTTCTATGAGGTTTCCCAAGTGTTCCATGAATCATTTTTATCAATTTTGACTTCTAGGACATGTGGAAGACAACTTGCATAGAGTGGAATATTGGAAACTAGGCAAATAAGACAAAAATGGATTAATTAATGTCTAAGGTAGCTAAATATGGGTTGATTATTCTAAAACCCCCCTTTAAGCCTAAATTTAGGGGTAAATGTTAGAAAACTGTAGGGCCTAGAAACAAGGCTTAGTAACCCTTTACATACTGCATGTCCATTTAACCAAGGAAAGAGGCAAAAACCTAGTGGGAAAATCCTCCCTTAAACATGGACAGTAAAACAAAATTTAAAAATCTTGTCATCAATCATGCTTCATAGCATGATCAGAAATCCCCAACAGTGATTTTAGAATGCTGAATGTCTTCTCACAAAAAACTTTGGTGAAGATGTCTTCTAGTTGTTCTGAAGATGCACAGAAGAGTAGGTGAATGGTGCCATCATGCACAAGCTGTCTGATGTAGTGCATATGGAGCTCAATGTTTGGTTCTCTGTCTCTAAATTGGATCATTGTAGATTCAAATTGTACTATGATTATCAAAATAGATAATAGTTTAAAATTGTGATTCGAAACCACACTCACCAAGTATCCCCTGCAACCATAAACATTGAGTTGCTACATTTACAACTCCTTTGTACTTTGCTTCTGTAGATGAGAGTGCTATGGCACTCTATTTCTTGCTTGACCAGCTGATTACTCCTTCAACAAGCATGAACACATATCCTGATGCTTACTTTCGATCTGTGTTGTCACCTTCCCAATCATTGTCAGTAAACCCAATCAAATCAAGATCAGATTTAGCTTTGTAGAAGATCCCATGAGTTCTTGTTCCCTGAACAAAGTTAAGGATCCTTTTGGCTGCTCTCCAATAGATCTCATGAGGATGATCCATGTATCTTGAAGCCACACTTAGTGCATAATAAATATCATGTCGAGTGTGTGTAAGGTAAAGAAAACACCCAATCAATTGCCTATACAGTGTATTATTTACCATAGGAGAAGAACCTGTTTCTTCAAGCTTAACTCCTGAAAGGAAGGGAGTCTTGCTTGGATTGCAATATTTCATGTTGAACTTGTTCAAAAAATATAAAGAATAATTGGACTGATGTACTTTTATTCCATGTTGGGATTGAGCAATTTCGAGACCCAATAATTTGCTCAACAACCCCAAATTAGTCATAGAAAATGCATGGTTCATTTCATCCTTCAAGGAGGCAATCTATTTCTTTGAACTTCCTGTAATCAGAAGGTCATCAACATACAAGAAAATAATCATCAAAGAACCATGAATCATCTTCAAATAAACATTATGATTAGGCTTGCATCGAACAAAACTCAATGACAGTATAAATCCATCAATCTTGGCATACCAAGCCTTGGGGGATTTCTTAAGCCCATACAATGATTTCTTTAGCCTACACACAAAATATGGATTAGTAACAAACCATTGAGATTTCTGCATGTAAATATATTCAGTGAGATCTCCGTTCAGGAAAGCACACTTCACATCCATGTGATGTACCTCCCACTTCTTCAAAGCTGCAATGGCTAAGGCTAGCCTAATGGAGTCCATCTTTGCCACTGGTGCAAAGGTTTCATTGTGGTCAATACCATGTACCTATGAGTATCCCTTGGCTACCAATATGGCCTTATATTTAAAAGGTGAACAATCAGTAGCAAACTTAGTTTTGAAAACCTACTTACATTGAACTAGCTTCCTCCTTGGGGGAAGATCAACTAGTTCCCAAGTGTTGTTCTTCTGGAGTGAGCTGAATTCTTCTTTCATGGATTTTTTCCATATTGGATCATGTGATTCATATTCGTATGTCTATGGGTCTGATTCAACCATCATATAGCACTTTTCTACAAACAAAGGGTCTTTCATAGACAGGGCACTCTCAAACTGAGATCTAGTCCTCCTAGGATCACTAGGATTTCCAGCTACTTCCCCAGCTGCATGAATGGTATTTGCTGAACATTTTTGTCTTGTAGGAATGTCAGGATCTGTAATTAAATCATCATTCTCAGACATATCAGAATCAGTAAACTCATTTGTCTCTTCACCTACATTCAATGGTTCTAGTGGTGAAGAAGACTTTCCAACTTCAATTGCTGCTAAAGGCTCTTCTTGAAACTGAACACTCCTTTCAATCAAGGCTTTGTTTGTGCTCAAGTTGATCAGCTTGTACCATTTTGAATCTTTAGAATACCCAACAAATAGGCACTCTTGTCTCTGGTGCTGCAAAGCCTTTCTCTTTTCAGTTGGAATTCTAGCCCAAGCCTTTGAGTCAAAAATCCTGAAATGGGTCACATCTGGCTTGTGCCCACTCTAAGCTTAGAAAGGAGTCATACCATCAAGATATTTATGAGGCACTCTATTCTAGATATAGGATGCATAATTTATAGCCTTGGCCCAAAAATTTGGTGGCAAATTCTTAGCCTCCATCATACAGGTTGCCATCTCCTTCAGTGATCTGTTCTTTCTCTCAGCAACACCATTTTGCTGTGGTGTGTAAGGGATTGAATGCTGCATCTAAATACCTGCATATTTACAGTATTGAATGAACTGTAACTTGACATACTCACGACCATTTTAATATCTGAGGATCTTGAGTCTCCTCCTAGACTGGTTTTCAACCAAGGCCTTAAAGACTTTGAAGAGGTCAAAAACTTCAGACTTATTCTTCAGGAAGTAAACCCAACAATACCTGGAAAATTCATCTAAGAAGGTCAATGCATATTTGGCTTGACTCATTGACATATCAGGAAATGGACCAGAAACATCACTGTGGATTAGCTCAAGAGTTGCAGAGGTTCTCTCATGACTAGCTCTCTAAAATTTATGCTCTGGGTGTTTTCCTAGGATACAAACTTGACATACTCCCTTGGAAAACTTAATATTTGGTAACCCTATGACCATTTATTTTTCACTTAGATTAGAAAGATACTTATAGTTAATATGGCCAAATATTTCATGCCAAATCTTGCTTGCCTCATTAGCATGAATCAGAAGAGAAGAGGGGTTTGAGTATGGTAGAAAATGTGAAAACGTGTATACCTTCGAAGTGTGATCTATAACTCCTTTTGCAATGACTTTACCATTCAAGATCTCTATGATCTCAACATCATCAGGGGAGAATATGAACTTCTTTGGAGACCATTTGTGAGTCATCTGATACATTGACAAGAGGTTAGAGGCAAGACCTTGGACATACAATACATTACTGAACTTACCATGGTCAATATCAATCCTTCCTTTCCCCAAACTGTCAGTGAGAGAGTCATCTCCCAGCACTATTGGTGGACCTTTTGACATGTCAAGAGAGGAGAATGCCTCCTTGGTCGAAACCATACGTCTTGAAGCTCTAGAGTCTATGATGAAGCTAGGTGATCTTGATGTGCCAACAAACAAAGCATGTACTCTCTCTCTATCCTCTGAATTTGATCCTCCTTCCCTCTTCTTTGAGAAATCAGGAAGGGAGATGTTATTATTCTCCACGAGTTGGGTTAACATGTCAATTTTCTTCTTCATGCAGGATCTTTCAGGATGATAGCCCTTACTGTAGTATGCACACTTGCTCATTTCTCCTTTGTTCTTCTTCTTCTGGAAGTTCTTGTTGGAGCCTTGGGACTCCTCTTGAGACTTGTTCTTGTCTCTCTTTTGCTCAGGTGGCTTCTTAGATTTATTTTGGCCTTTTAAATCCACCCTCGAATCTCCAAAAACCAAATATTGGTATTTGGAAGGTTTGATGGTGCCCATCATCACCAATTTATCTTGTTCTTGTGTGAGGGATTCCATGAACTCTGCAAGCTTAGGCATCTTCGAGGCTCAAGTTGTCAACTTGGTGGCATGGAAGGTTGAAAAAAACACTGAATAGTCAAGTCCAAGCTTTGAGAGTATGGACAAAACTAGTTTCTCTTCCTTCTTTTCAATTCCACATTGTTTTAGCTGCAAAACAAGGGCTTTAAACTTGGAAAAGTAGAGTTGCAGGGATTTGAAGTTGCTGGGACTCAAAGAGATCAATTCATTCTCGATTTGATGTCCTCTCATCTCATATATTTTACCAAAAATATATACAATCCTATCCCATACTTCATTAGGTGATGTCAATCCATTAAGAAAGAAGAGGAGGTCTCTTGATATGCTCAGACACAAAAGACCATAGGCCTCATTTCTTCTGTTGTGCCATTTAATATTCTCTGCAGCTGCATTGGGCTCTGCCTCAATTGCCATAGTCACATTGTAGAGACCTTTCACTCTCAATAGTATCTCCATATCTGCTTTTCATTCAAAGAAATTAAATGGAGTCAATATGATCTTCTGAGATTGTTCCATAGCTCAGAACTGTGCCCTTCAACCAGTAGAATGTGCTCCTAGTCAAGATGTCAAACCTACAATAGCAATATGGAAGAAGAGAAATTGATATACAAAGGATCTGATACCATGTGGAAATTGAACCCAAATGATAGAATAATTTCACTCATAAAATTGCTAATCAAACATGCAAAATTACAAACAAAGGATACTGAAATTGGAGCATAACACTAATCTGTATTGAATAAGTGTATAATAGCCAACCTTGTTAAGTCATAGGCTACTGAAATATATAATTACATGAGAGATTTGAATGCATAACGATTCCATTCAAAATAGTCAAAAAGCAGGCTTATTAAATCTAGTCAAATCCCCCATAGGTGCATAAATAAGTTTCCAAATCCACTTAGAGGCTCATGAATTGGAAAATTCAAGTAGGAAAGCTAATAAGGAATGGAAAGAAAACTAAAACATGCTTTTATTAGGAGAAAAGGATGGAGGATGATGAGGGCAAAAAACAAGTCCACTACACCTAGTCTTTCTTTCACTTTTGCCATAAATCTCAATAAAGTAGGAAACTTAGCAGAAAAAGAAGATATGTGCTAGGGAGGATCTAGAATAAAGAAGTCATGCTAAATATGGTTTCCAGGAGGTTTCCCAAGTGGTCCATGACTCAGTTTTAGCATGTTTGACTTCTAGGACATGTGGAAGACAACTTGCATAGGGTGGAATATTGGAAACTAGGCAAATAAGGAAAAAATGGATTAATTAATGTCTAAGGTAGCTAACTATGGGTTGATTATTCTAACAAAGAACATGATGATGAAATTGAGTATTTTGAAGGTGTTGCAGAAAATGAGATTGTAGGTCACAAGATCATTGAGTTGAAAACTAATTTCATTTCTAAGGGTTTGGTGCCTTTGGAGAGGATTTTTTCGAAGGATGATACACCTTTAAAACCAGTTATGCAGTCTTCAGAAGAAAATGTAATGGATTGTAATATTGGCACCAAGGATCATCCCGGAATGGTGAATATATCAAAGGCACTCACAACAAAACAAAGAAATAGGTACATCAAGTTATTCAAATAGTATGTTGATGTTTTTGCTTGGTCATATGAGGATTTGAAGACATATGATACTAGTATTATACAACATAAAGTGCCTTTGAAACCAAATGTTAAACCTTTCAGATAGAAATTAAGGAGAATCAATCCAGCATTATTTCCCATTATAGAGAAGTAGGTTAAAAAATTGTTAGATGATAAGATTATTGTTCACCTCTGATATTCTTCATGGGTAGCCAATTTAGTACCTATAAAAAAAACAATGGTGAAATCAGATTGTGTGTTGATTTTCAAAATATGAATAGGTATTCACTGAAGGATAATTATCCTTTGCTAAAGATTGAACAAATATTGCAGAAGGTGGTTGGTGCACAAAGAATTTCAATGGTAGATGGTTTTTCAGGGTATAACCAAATTGCAATGCACCTTGATGATAGAGAAAAGACAACTTTTACTACTCTTTGGGGTACTTTCATGTACGACAAAATACCTTTTGGATTAATGAATGTTGGAGTTACCTTTCAAAGAGCTATGGACATAGCCTTTGTGGGAGAGAGGGATAATTTTTTGGTAATTTATTTAGATGATATCACAGTCTTCTCACAATCTGATGATGAACACCTAAAGCACTTAAAACAAAATTTCCTAAAATGCAGAAAATATGGTTTGTCTCTCAATCCCAAAAAGTCACATTTTGTTGTACAAGAAGGTAAGTTGTTGGGTCATTTATTTTCAGCTGATGGCATAAGGATAGATCCAGAAAGGGTAAAAGCTATTCTGAAAATCAGTTTACCAAGGAGCAATAAGGATGTGCAATCTTTTATTGGAAAAATAAATTTTCTGCGTTGGTTCATACCAAATTTTGCTGAAACCATTAAACAAATTACAGCCATGTTGAAGAAGGATGAAGAAGTTAAGTGGACTTCAGAAGCTAAAAATTCATTTGAAAAGATTAAGATAGCTTTTACAGAAGCACCAGTACTAGTAAGTCCTGATTTTACAAAGGAATTTTTTACTTTTTCTTTTGCATTAGAGGATACTTTAGCTGTTGTTTTATTACAGAAGAATAAGGATGGACTTGAACAACCAATTGCATTTTTCAGCAAGACCCTCAGAGACTTAGAGCTCAAGTGTGGCTCAAGTAAAACACTTTAGAGAGGCGAGCTTAGTCATTAGTAAAGGCATTAAAGTTTTTCAGAATTTATGTTTTACATTCCAAAGTTATTGCTTATGTTCCCAATGCTGCCATTAAGGATGTTTTGATCCAACCTGAAAGTGAGGGAAAAAGAGGGAAATGGATTGCAAAAATAATGAAATATGATGTGGAAATTAAGCCTACAAAGCTAGTAAAGGGACAAGGTTTGGATAAATTGTTAGCCGATTTAAATTTCCAAGATTTAGGTCTACATCTCATGATAGAACAGGCAGCACAAGAAGAATTGCAAGCAGAGCAGGAAAAAGAAAAAAATATGGACCACTATGCAGAATCCACATGGTATGAAGATATTGTACACTTTCTCTTGTATTTACAATGTCCAGAACATATAGACAAGAAAGCTGCTAGGTCTTTGAAGTTGAAAACTAATAAATATTGTTTGATAGAACAACGGCTATTTTGGAAATATCCAGGGGGTATTTTGCTTAGATGTTTGGATAAGCCAGAAATTGAGGAAGTAATCTCTGAATCACATGAAGGTGCTTGTGGGGGACATAAGTATTGGAAGGAAACAACTTATAAAATTCTGAGAGCAAGATACTATTGGCCTTCTTTATTCTCTGATGTATATCATCAGGAAAGAGCATGTATCCCTTGTTAGAATTTTTTTGGTAAGCAAAAGTTGCTGTCATTGCAATTAAAGTTAATTGCAGTAAATGCCCCTTTTCAGCAGTGGGGCTTGGACTTCATTGGAGAGATAAATCCTTCCTCTTCAAGGAAACATAAATGGATTTTGACTACTACATATTTCTTTACTAAATGGGTAGAAGCTATTCCGACAAGAAATGCAACAGACAAGGTAATCATATATTTTATTTAGGAAAATATTCTTAGCAGATTTGGATGTCCCAAGAAGTTATTGACTGATAATCCTCAATATTTTAAGTCTAAAGCTATGGTGGCATTCTATGGAAGGAATGGGATTATTTTGAAACACTCAACCCCTTATTATCCTCAGGGGAATGGGTTAGTTGATTCAACTAATAAGAGTATTATTCGGAGTATCAAGAAGTTATTGAAATAGAATAAACGATCATGGGATTCAATGTTAAAATATGCATTGTGGGTAAACATAATAAAAATTAAAATGGAAATTGGAACTTCTCCTTTCCAATTGGTATATGGTACTAATGTAGTGTTTCCTATCCGACTTGGTATTCCTGTGATGAAATTTTTTCAAGATTGTCAAGAAGAACCCAATGATATTCAAAGAAGAATTTATGCACTGATAGAGTTACAATAGAAATGTGAAATAGTAGAGGAAAAATTTCAGTTGTACATGACAAATATCAAAGAAAGGTTTCATAGAAATATCAAGGAGAACACTTTTTTAGATGGAGACATGGTTTTGAGATGGGATGCTAGAAAGGAGCAGAAAGGAAAGCATGGCAACTTTGATAATCTATGGTTTGGTCATTTCATAGTATCAAAGGTTTTGGAGAATAATACTTTTGTGTTACAGACTTTGGAGGGTGAGGAATTGTCTAATCCAGTTAATGGACGTTTCCTCAAACATTTTTACAGCTTTTGAGGTAGATGTTGGACTTTCATTGTATATACCAGTGTGAATAACAGAATAAAGACTCCATGATCCAATGGAATTTTTGCAGATTAGCAGGCAGTTATAGTTACAGCATAGAAGGCACTGATATACAGGTTCTTGAAGCCTCATAGGGAGGACTTCATCACGCAACAGGAGCCAGATGTTATAGCATGTTTTTGCTTCTCATTTTAAAAAACATTTGCTTGCTTTTTGAAGCTTTTTTTTTGTTCATTTTTAAGTTTGGATTTTAGGTTAGTTTAAATCTTTTTCTTTAATTTGTATGTTTGTATTTAAGTGATTTCATAGTTTTATTTTTTCAATTTTGGTTTTATTTAGCAAAATTCATAGTCCAGGGGCTTGTAGGATGTTTATATGAATTAAAGGTCCTAAAAAATATCATAAAGTCTTGATCTAAGTCATTTAACCAATGTTAACCATTTCTTATGAGTTGTATTTTTGAAAATTATTGAAACAGGTTTTCTTGTAGCGCAAGCGTGAAAACGTTACACACGTGCGCTACATGAAAATCACACTATTCGAAAATCATGATTTTTGGTTCAATTTTTTGGAAATTTGTGCATAGGAGAGGTCATTCATACTTGTTAATGGATTTGATAGGTGTTCTCGGCCAGAGTGATCATTGTGACAGTTGTTAATAGTTCAAGCAAGCCATCATTAGGGTAAGTTGCGGTGTTCTGGAAGTTATGATACAGAGTAGTGGAATAATGATAATTATCCATGATTGAGGAAAATTCTCCTTGATTTATGCAGCTCCTAAAGCGCATGAAGAGAATACAAGTTCATGGCGAAGTTTTGGCAATTTGTAATCATGTTTTGATGCAAGTAGGTAATTTAGGGCTTTGAAGGGCAATTGTTTGCAACTATCATGGCAGTCAGAGGAGGATTAAGGAATGGAATTGAACACCTAGCAGACAAGAAAACACAATTCTAGCAGCTGGATTCACTATTCTGACAAGTAGGAGGTGAGTTGCTATCATAGTCGATGTATTTGGTGCTTATACTGATAGAAGATTAATTGTGGAATTTAATGAAGAACGCTAGTATGCAAACCTAATTGATACTAAATGTCGAATTTTCTATCAATAGAATTAAGACATTTATCATTTTAAGTGATAAAATCCAGTCCATAGGTTTAGTTTCCCAACATATCATTGTCTATCAAATTTTCCAAGATCTGAATAGAGTTAGAATTATTTACTGAAAGAAGCAATTTGACAGTCATTTAAAATTAAAAGAAGTGGTAAAACAAATAGAACCGAACCTTCAGACATGTCTTGGGTTTAGACTTTCCCAGACTATGTAAGATTGTTTTTAGAGGCAGGATGGTTAAGCTTTTTTGAGAAAATTGATGGGTATCACAGAGAGGTCTCTTATAAGTTTGCTCAGTGTTTGGATAAAGATATTGTTACTTTTGACACCTTGAAGTTTGAGTTGACTAGAGAATTGATAGCATAAGCTATAGGGATCCTAGATGGAGGCGAATACTGGTTTAAAAGAGTACCTTTTACCTTTGATGCACAAAAATACTTAATTCTAGATGTGGTAGCAGACTAGGGTAAAGGAGTACATATCCAGAAATTTAAACCAGAATGGATAGAGCCAATAAAAATTCTGCAAAGTTATATCACTTGTGAAGGAAGATTTGCATTTGTTTTTAAGTATCATTTCAGGTTTTCGCAACACCTTAGCCATGAAGCAAAGACGAATCTTCCATTATTTTTCTTTAAAAGTTTACAAAAGATGTCTAGCAGGGTGAAGGAGCATCAAGACTACACTAAACAATCTGTGTTTCATCATGGGATTATAAAGCTAGTCATAAGTACTGTGCTTCGAAAGAAGGAGAAAACGTGGGATTATTTTATATTTTGGTCTGGATTTCAAATAGAGAAGGAAGATCAAGCTCAGAAAAGACAGTTGAATAAAGGTCATAATTTGGTCAAGAAGCTAAAAAAGAGAGTCATAGTTAAGATTGAAGAGGATAATGTACCAAAAAAATCTATGACTCAAGGACATGAAAATGTTGAAGTTGAACAAGAGACCAATATTGAGGAAAATGAAATTTCAAAGGAAGAAGTGAAAGAATTAGAGCATGTAGAAGATACTTTTCATGAAGAACTAAACCAAGGAGTAAATTAAAATGTGAAATAACAGGAACAAGTTCCTATTACAGTGCAGTCTAAAGATGAGCAAAAGTCATTGTCTAATGAAGCTAGGGTTCATACCAAGCAGGATGAATAGAAACAGTCTGAAGAGGAGGAAATGTCATGATGGATAAAAAGAAAACTTGCCCAGCTAGATTCTATCAAACATCAAGGAAAAACTTTAAGCATTTTAGGGGAAATTGGAACAGGTTGGAGGCCTAAGACTAGACCTAAGAACAAACTCAGAATGAATATGAAGAAATTGTTAAACCCTAAACTAGCTAAAAAGAAAATTACAGTAATTGAAGACTCTTCATCTCAAGAAGAGTTAGAAGACAATGAAGATCAAAATGAAAAGGAGATGAAGGGTAAGAAGCAAATGGTTTCAGAAAATAAATAAGCTTTCACTGAAACCAAAATTTTAGAGATATTTGAGGAAGTTCAAAAGAAGGTGATTTTATACCAACATAAAAATGATTTAAAGAAACAACATTCAATTATATCAAACTTTTGTGTAGAGAAAGGAAGGGTTACTGAGAAATCATCCCAATGCAGTATTGAAGTCAAAGAATATTCAGAAGTCCCTGTGGCCATGACAGAGAAGCTGGAAGAAGCTAAAGAGATTTTTAAGAAGTTGAAAATCCCTTGGATGCTAGAAGAAATGCATCCAGTATCAGAAGGGAAGTGCATTGATTCTGAAAATGAAAATTTGCAGAGGAGTATCAAACAGTACAAATATTAGGTCGAGTACTTACATTGGACAAATGAGAGATTAGTGACTGCCAACAGAAGATTGAGAGAAGATTCAGAAGAGGAGAATAGCCACAATCAAGATTTAATTATAGTTTCTAAGGAGGCTTTAAAAAGAAAAGACAGACACAAAGTCTATTTACAGAACTGGAACAAACCATTCAAGAGCTAACACAGCAGAATCAGGAGATGTCAAAAAGAGTTGAAAACTTGGAAGCAGATCACCAGAAAGCAAGAAGGAAGACTCAAGCTTTAGAAGGGATAGCTCTTTTAGTAGAGGTTGCTAAGGACTTGTAAAGTGCTTTAAGAATAGTGGTTATTAGTTAGTTCTTAAAAAAGTTATTTTATTTTGTATGACTATAGTCTTATTGAACAATTCGATAGTATGACCTAAAAGTAGTTTTTTCAGTTATGTAACTGTCTTTGAGAAATCAAGATAAAAGTAAGGTTGGGAAAAGACTAAGGGTTCGAATTTTGTTACAATGGGAGGATATAAAGTTGTGGTTTATGAAGCTAAGTGTAAAAACGATCTTATGTATTTTTGAATGGCTAATTATGAAATATATGCAACTATAAGCCCTATTTAGTCTATTTGCTAGTTTCATTTTTTATTTGTTTAATCCCTTAGTTGATATATTCATTTCTTGTTTGAGATTAATATTCATGAAATGCTTGTTAACTGTGGATGGAATTCAGTGCTGTGATTATTGTATCTAGTCTATATTTTATATGTCATGCATCTCAATCCTTCAATTGTGCATGATTTAGTGTTTGCTTTAGCTTTGTGAAGTTTTTACCCTCTTGTTTACAAACTTCACAACCAAAACCCTAAAAAGACCTATTTTACTTGATTTTATTTTATGAGATTGTGTTGGCTTGTTCTTTGTAGTCTGGGAACAATTTCTGGCACTAACATATATCATGATTGCTTTTTTTTTTGTTGTTGAGAGAAAATTATAATTGCAATTGCATTGGAAAAGCTCAACGGGGATCTACTTCAACCGTCTGGAATAATGTACGATTTTATATCCCTTAGTGTTAGACTTTCTTACTGCTCTTGCATATTGTGAAAGATTAATTTCTGGTGACATACTGTCTGTTGTGGTACCCCCAATCCATAGGAAGTTTCTCTCTGTAACAGAGCTCCCTATTGATCTTGAGAGATGGTTTCAATCCAATGAGAAGTTAAAGGACCATCAGAATATATTAGGCTCAGGGTTGTTTCCTTAAGAGTTTTAAAGGGAGAGAGACCTACCTAGTGTACTAGGAGGATGGTATAAGGGTCAATGAGGTAAAGAATAGAATGAGATAAAGGATGCAGCCTTTTGGGGTTGATTATTGTCATAACTTATATATAATATGGGTTAGCACCTAACTTGTGAAAAGAACTTCCAATGACATGGATATTTTTTACAAATTTGGGAGCATGCTATATATAAAAAAAAACATTGGGACAATTTCCCTTTTTCTCAAAATATTTAGGAGGGGGGCCTTATTCTTCATAATAAGAATCAGAGTAAGGCTTAGAGAAATCCATATTCTTGTTATTTTAATACTTTTTAGGGTCTTGTTCAGGCATAAGGTCCCTTAAGATCACTATTTTTTCCATTTTATTATGCAATGAAAGTTTTTAAGTTTCAAAGGATTATAAGTTTTTCCCTTTTTTGTATTTTACCATTTTATTATTTGGAAATCATATATGTTGTGAGAGGAACACTCGTGGTATTTACACAACATGTTAATATTTGAGGTAGAGGGTTTAAGTTTCCTCTTTTCTTCAATGTCAAATATGTTTTCAGATTCAACTTTGGGCGGAATTTCTTAATTTGGCTTACTAATGTGAAAGTGTTGGATGAATCAGTATGTTGAGAGGTGAATATTCTACACTGACCCTTGAGCGAGATGATGAAACTGATAAAGGGAATCCCTTATCAAGGGTCTATGAAATATATTGACAATTAAATCCTACATCCCAATTGAGTATTTGTTGTTCATCAAACCCAGTATTTCATTCCCTTGTCCCCTGATTTTCCCTCTTCCTCCTCTCCATTGCTTCTACACAAAACATAATAAAATATACCCTAAATATTTGTATTTCCATATAACATAATTAAGTTCTATCCCCCATTGGCCCCTTAATATAGGTCAAATTTTTTTATCATTTTTGTATAATAGTTTATTCCCCAATATGAATGGACGTGATAGGATAATTCCTACCAACTAACCCCCCCCCTCATGTGTGCGACCAAGAATGGTTATCATTGACTGGGACATATTATGAAGTCAAAACATAACATATAAGGTAAGGGGCTCATGGGTCATGTTTTATTCCCTAGACCACCTCAAAGGCCCTATATACTACATAGGTAATATTTAGCCAATGAGTAAGACATGTTGTCCATTTTGAGGTTCGACACACCAAGTATGGATTTCAGTCCCTAGAACATGGTTTGATGCAAAAATTCAAGTTGTTCGGCCAAAATATTTTTCCTTAGGGCTCATGAACTATGTGTGGGACCTTAGGCCACCCCAAAGACATATAAAGGGATTATTGGCATGTGAGAAATATATAGTACCTCTTTTTATAAATTTTGGTTAACCATGGATATTTATCAATGGCAAGGTCAAAAGACATAACCTTAGGCCATCAAATTTGCATTTGGTCTATAAGCAAGATATGGTCTCCATTTAAATATTTCTAACACTAACTATGATTTCTATGGCCTCGACCATGTACCAAGGTCTAAATTTAGGGTATAAGGCCATATGGATTACCTTGGGGATCATGACCCATGAATTGAGTCCTAAATTATAACACAAGGCCTACATGGGGAATCTTAGCCTACATGAAAGATATGTTCACCATTTTGAGGAAGGGCACCCCAGGGATGTTTTTTAAGGCCCATGTTATGATATAATATTAAATAAGGGTCTTAGGTCATAACATTTTTCTCTACACTCTTGTCCCTGTTATCAGGAATATATCACCTTCTCCAAACAAAAGCTGTTCCTCTAGTCTGATGGTTCAGATCCAGAAGAAATGAGTGAATAACTCAGTTGAATAATTTCCCTGAATGCTATAGATGCCTGGAATGTAACTTTAATGAAGGACCTATATACCTATAAAACATATCAAACATACAAAGACATCAAAGCTACCAAAAAATCATCTATACATCCATATTAGTGACTAAGGAATCCAATAACATATATGTGAGATTAACACAACAAACATGTGGAAAGGAAATCAACTTTGCATTAGAAAATAAATGAAAGAGCTTACAACCACGTGCCATAGTGTCGATGCACTCCTTCACAAGACTAGGACCTTGTCCCCGATAGCTCCAACTTGCTCCACAATTTCTCTCTGATGGATCAGGTCAGGGTATCAATTCAACAACATAACTCTACTATTATTCTCTCTCCCCCCAACCATGGAGTATGAGCTTGTATTTATAGGGCTCAAATGGATAGGATGGTTGAGATATTGGTGGGTGAGGTGGCCACAAGATCCTACAAAGAGGGATCGTGACCTTAACCAACCCAGGTGAGTAGGGATAAGGTTAGACATGAGGCTCTTATTCTAGAATCCTCAAGAAACCTCATTTTTTTCACTTTTCACCAAGTGCACCGCTTATACCCCTTTATGATAGAGAGGTGATGGGTAAGAACCGTGCTAACAACATAGGTTAAAGGCAGTGTCACCGCCTTGTTCTCACACAACTAGGGTGGTGCTGAATAGGGTACCGCTTATCTACTTGAGGGTAAGAGCGGTGCTATAATTTTGTATGTTGAAACCAAAACCTAGAGTAGGATTCTCTTCAAGTTTGGGATTTGAGGGAAGATGTCTGTGTTAGGGATCCTATCACATGCTAGTGACATATTTTGAGTCTAGCAGAATCCCCCCCAAATCATGAAGCTAGAGGGATAATATAGGTGAGAGCTTTGATAGAGCAAGTTATCACTTCAAGGTAAGATCCAGCTTGATCAGAGAGTGTCATCGAATAGGCATCTGCAAAACATCAATACTTTGACTCATGAATAGATGTAACCTCATCATGGTTGCAGACCAATACAAGACAGATCCATGAGGGGAATAAAAACCATGGATACTGGAATACAATGTATATCCATGTGATAGATGACTCAAACTTGGACATAGCTACCAGATATACAATGTAGATCTATGTCATACAGACACAAATTTGAGCATAGCCACGACCATACAAATGTGTATCCATGATGTTACTTCACACAATATACTCCATCGCAACTTGGGGAGGAAGCTATGAGTGCTTAAAAAATACCCAGGGTCTTCATCTCATCTTCCACAAAGTATGATTCTATCCACATGATTACAATGTTCTGAAGTCAAACATGGTAGAAACCACTTGATTATCGATCAATGAGGTGAACCGTTAACAAGTGCGAGGGAGATCACCATTGATGTCAATGATTCCCAAGGTACCTTACTACAATATATTGAGTGTGAATAGATGTCTTGGTGTCGAACACCTAGCAGAGTCTTCCGATCAAAGGCCAATGATGTAAACCTTTGTCGATAGCGAGAGAATCTGTCATTAAGGCATACAAATATCAAGGTACTAAACTTGTTTCTAAGACTATTTCCTAGATGATGAGTTGATGTTGACAGGAATAGTCTCGTTGAAGGAGGGCCATGATGAATCCCACATCAATGACAAGAAACTTGGAACAAATTTTTGGAACATTGTAGATAATGTAACCATAGGGCTGACTCAAAGTACTGACACAAAGGCTAAGTTTAACTGTAGAGGTAAACTTCTTTCTTCCTTTGAACATCGGCTGAGATGATGAAAGACTTGGCAGCATGACTAGACCAGACAGACACACAATGCGACATTGGACAATGTAATATTTTAAAAAACTCAAAGGAGTGACATGACTCATGAAAGTGGATCGACTTGTAGGTCAGCTGAATACCCAATTGATTGAATGATATGCATACAAGTGCCATGTTCAAAGGTGACAAACAACTACCATTGGATTTGCAAAACAATTCCCTTCCCTTAATTCCCCCATCACGATTGATGAGTGCCTATTTTCATTTTTACGAGTTCAAAGAGGGTAACAAACACTCATTGAAGCTTATCCGAAGACAAGTCCATTCCCATATATTTCATGAACCTAAGAAAGGAGGGGTTCATTCCCAAAAAAGGCTCTCTCAGTGTTTAGTTTAATGAGTCCAATGAAAGCAAACTCGACATCGTTCATATTTAGAGAGTTTGAACGAAGACAAAAGAAAACTCCAAAGGGTCCTTTTTCGTAAAATAGTCTATCCGAACTGAAAAGGAGATAACCTACCGTCGGAGAGATGACTCTTCAAATACTTTTATGAGTATGAAGAAGACAAGTACTCAACAATATTTTCATATTTAGGGAGTCCGAAAAGAGCTTAAAGGAGACTCCATTAGGTCTCTTTTTAACGATAAACAGTTTTACGAGCGTAAAAAGAATTAGAAAAAAGACTCGAAACTTTGATGCTGAGTTCTAAGAATGTGACCAAAGTATCGAAATAAATGCTCGAGGACTTTTTCCTTTTTAAAGAAGCACGAAAAAGTCAAAAAAAAACTTCCCATAGATTTTTACTGTTTTCATTTATACCCCTGCAAAACTCAATAGCAACGTCAATCTCTCGAAAAATGACTTTAATGAGTCATATGGATGGATTTTATAATGAAAATGATTTTAAAATGTTAAAATGACATTAAAAAACCCTAAAAGTAGCTATAAAAGTCATTTCAAATAGTAAAAATTAAAACATTTTACTATTTACCATTTGTCAAGAGTATTTTGGAGAAACTTTGAGCTATATCTTCAGCTGTTAATTCCGGGAGATCCAACCGTCCAATTTGAGTACCGTCAGAGCCAGGTAAAAGACAAAACCCTAAGATTTCAATTTTAAGCATTTATTTTTTATTTTAGGAGGGTTTTTGGCCATTTTAGGTAGGCCCTAAACTTAAAATGCGGGCACCGCTCCTACCCCTTACGGGACAGGTGGTGCACCATGAGAACTGCGCTCATTACACTACGCTTAGGCGGTGCCAACCATGAGTTGGGAAAAATGTATGGATAGACAAAAACATAAGATTTTAATTGATTTTGATGATTAGATATGTTTTTAACTAGTCCATTAATGGTTTTGGGCAGGTTTTCAATGGTAAAAAATGGTGATATGGAAGGAACAAAAGCATGATGATGATGATGCCCTTGGTGAAAGAAATGCAGGATGTATAACTGCATTGAGGAACTACGGCCTCCTCAAATTATTTTGTACACCTATTATGGTGTCTTATGAGAGATTGATGGAGTATATACTCCATATGTGGAATCGAGAACAACAATACTTAGAGGTGGGGGCACATGTGTTGACCATTGAGATAGAAGACATCTACTTCTTGACTGGATTGTTGAGACGGGGCGCCTCAATTTCATTGACTGGTTCCCATGGAGGGGACATGATTACTCAGGAGGTGATTGATGGCCACTACCTTCTTGGTACTAGAAATTAAAAGAAGAAGATTCCCATCAAGGTAGTAGTGGATGTTCCTCTCTGCACTCTTATTTTTACCATGCAGAGGCTGGCTGGGAGCCAAGGGCCTCATCGGGCTTCTAGGGAACATATGTTGTATGCGATAGAGGATATGGCACCTATATTTTTCAACTGGGCAGAGGCATTGCTACCGATCTTTAAAAACCAGCCAACCAAGTATCGACAGGGAGAACTAAAATAGTTTGGCTATGGTTCTATCTAGCCAGTTTCTTTTTTGAGTGGGTCCTTCATCTGAGGCCCCTAGTGGTTTTTACTGAGATGAGGGTGAGAGACCGTTGTATGGTGAGGTGGTTCAGGATCATGGCTTGTACAGGAGCAGGCAGAGAGAAGGTGAAGTTCGTGGCTCCATTCTTCCGATGGCTTAGTTACCATATCCTCATGTTTTGAGGATTATGCTTATGCAGGCACTGATTTCAGGGGTGACCCTGACCTACCACTTCCACCTAGCGAGAAGTGGGGAGACATGGGTAAGAAACAAAACCCTAAGATAGATATTTGTATTTTTTATCTTTTAATGTTTTTTATTTTTTATGTATAGTAACAAGACTTGAAATTTTCATGCAGATGTTGGAGTTGCACGACTGGAGGATAATCCCCACTAGAAAGATGAGCAGATGCTCGATTTGTTCAACGAGGTGATGACCCTATGGGATAGCTGGAGGAGAACCTAGAGAGGTTAACTTTGGACATACCCAATGCATCCATCGATGATCTCCCGATGCACTATCAGAGGCACACAACAGGAGTTCCATGCCGCTTCAGTCGTCTACTACGTAGAGTAGTGCGGGATGTTATGTGCTACCATGAGCAACACGAGTTCTTACATGATGTGTCACCAAAAGATACCATAGCTTCATATTTTTGTATGATTTTGTGCTACCTGAAAGCTAGAGTGCTTTAGATGAGTTCTCATGACCTATTTTTGTAAAAACACTTATATATATATACATACGTTTTCCTCCGACGTTTATATGCTTCAAATGGAAAATATATTTACATGATTTTTATATGTTTTTACTATTTATTTACAATGTTATGAACCATGTTTAACTTTCATGCTATGAATGAGCAATATACCAGTCTGGGATATAATTTTCCAATGAATCAACAACTGCATTGTCTGCCCTAGGGATATGCCTATAAATAATGACTTCAAATGGCCTTTTTAATAAACATACTATCTAATAGAGATGGAGTAGTATAGGTTCTTTTATGGTGTAAAACTGGTTTAAATGATAAACCAACAATTGTGATTCCATGAACAATACCAAGTCACGAATGTCCTGGGATGCAGCCTCAGTGAAAATACCTATAACTACTTCATACTCGGGGATATTGTTGGTAGCAGGACCAATACAAACTGCTCTTGAACTCACTAGATCATGTGTAGGGGAATACAGAACCCAAGTAGCTGAGCCAAGGTTCAGGGTATGGAAGCAAGCACCATTGGCGAAGCCATAAAAATCCATCTGATCCGCATAACCAAAACATGGTATAAACAATCTAGACATTAAACTTAAAACCATATTGAAAGTACCAAAACACACTGAAAACTCAAATAATGTATATATATACAAGCTACCATACATGAATGATCTAGGCATAGTACATATCCAGGTACAACCCATTCCGAGGTTGCCGGAAGGGGACTCCATCATAATCCACGAGCTTGTAGGCCCCTTTCTCTAGAACCTTGGAAACGATAAAAGGACCATACCACATTGATTCAAACTTCCCTTTTCCTAACTTCTCATGTCTCTGATCATAAGTCAGGACTAGTTCACCTTCATTAAACACACGAGGTTCAACGGATTTATCGTATTGCGCCTTGAAGTGTTTCTTATGTGCCTAATTAAGCAAGGCAACATATCGTCTACTTTCATCAAGGTTAGTTAAATATAAAAATATTTCTTCCTCGGTAGAAGTATTAGGGAGAAGTTCAACAATAATTTTCAAAGATGGAATCTGACATTGAATAGATAGGACAGCTTCTAGTCAGTATACTAATTGAAAGGGTGTAAAACCAGTTGCTATTTTCACTAAAGTTCTATAAGCCCAAAGAGCAAAGAAGAGAGTCTAGTGCCAGTTGGATTTGTGATCTCCAACCATCCGACGTAGCATAGTTTTTAAAACTTTGTTAATGGCCTCGACTTGACCATTAGCTTGCAGATAATAGGGAGTTGAGTTTTCATGTCGAAAAACAAACTTACCACTTAACTCTACCATCATCTAATTCCAGAAATGTGATTTGTGATCAGTGACAATAGACTGAGGAAATCCAAACCTAGCTATTACATGGTTAAAAAGGAAGAGGGGGGAAATATTACCATCCTCAGCATATGTAGGCATAGCCTTAGCCCACTTAGTGAAATAATCCATGGCTACTATGATGTAACCATGCCCCCCAGCTGAGGTAGGCTTACCATGCATGAAATATATCCCCCATTTGGTGAAAGGGACAATGGAAATGATGAGGAGCAATGAAGCAGGGTGGGTGAACTTTTTCAGGTAAAAGTGTTGACATGGTGGGTGTTTCTTAACAGCCTCATGACAATCTCTAAAAATAGGAGGCCAGAAATAGCTAGTGCATAGGATTTTTTGAGCTGTAGGTGTTGGCTTATCTTTGGGCAGACCCGTGTTTACTTTACTATACCAACAATACCCCTAGCTCACTGGTCCTTTCGGTGAAAGACCGCAGAATGGCCTGAAGTCTCACCCGAAGTGATCTTAGATGGGGTGGCTGAAGACTCAAGTGTCTTCAATCGAGTTCTGTAGCATCCTGGGGTCTCGTGACTCTTCTCAGCCAGTGGGATCTCTCTCTCTCTGCGAGGGCGATCTCTCCTTCTAGCTGGCGCTCTTAGGGAGTGGACTCTTATCGCATCGTAGCTTCTATGGCGATGCACAAACTTACCCTTCTACTCAGCTCCTTCCCTGCGATATCTTACACTGTCGTTCCTCAGACGCTGCAATATCGCCTTTCTATGCTGTAATATGTTTTATAATGAGGCTCAATATGTGTATCACCCTCAAGGTCCTATGGCCTCCTTCCTGGTCTAATACTCTGTTAGTCCTCACAAGGGTGTTTAAACCTCTTTACTTAAACTCTACCCTTTAACACACTAACATCAACTACATTGAACTCACGGAACTCATATACCGGAGTCACTTTACGCTGTCACTGTCAACTATCATGAATCAAGCATTGATAAACTCATATACATGCTACTTGATACATTCAACTTGCTTTAACCTTCTATGTGCTATAACTGAAGCATACATACATACATTCATCATTGATAGCAACATTCATGTAACAGATAACAGATAACAAATAGGTAAAACACAATCACAAGAATAGTCGCACAACACACGGGTTTTACGTGGTTCACTTCCAGGGGGGAAGCTACGTCCATGGGAACTAGTTTTTATCTTATAGCTTGAGAGGGTAAACACAGTTCCGCTGCAACCTATTATGCAGCTTGATATCTTCTAGGAAACTCCACACACACAACCGGGAGCCCTTCTCTCTTAGATCTCTTCTTCTCCTATATTGCCTTCTTACAATATACTCTTTCTCTCTCTCTCTCTCTCTCTCAATCCCTACGGATTGCTCAATCCCTACGGATTGTTACATTCATGCTCAAGGAGCCAGCTATTGGTTACAGTAAGATAACTACAGATTGAATAGCAGAACCAGAGCTCGACTCAAAGAAAAACTAACTAACTACTAGCTAATTTTCTATCTGTCTAATTGACTAATGGACCAATTGTCTAACTGACTAATTGACCAACTTTCTAACTAACTAATTGACCAACCTTTCCCAATACAAAATACATGCTTATATAGGTGGCGTGAAGGTCTCGCCCTGTTACAACACTGTGGGCCTTTCCCAACAGTAACCCCAAAAACCCTAACTGTGACAATTGGCACATCTGTATTGTGGGCTGCCGCTTTCCGTCACACCACAGCTTCTTGCAGTCTTCCACGCTTCCCGGCACTGATCGTGGGTATGGGCGTCGCTTCCTTTACAGTCCTCTTCTGTCCTTTATATTCAATACCTTAGCCTGTTTCTCCTTTTCCTTTATGAGGGTAGTTGAGCCCTCCTGTCTTCATTGCTTCCTTAAGTGCAGTGGTTGAGCTCTCTCTTCTCGGTCGCTCGGGTACTATTTCCTTTGACTCTCTTCTTCTGATATAGCAACTTTTCCTGTAGCTGCAGGGCCCTGCTCCAACAGTCCCCTAAAACTTACTTGTGGCGCGTCCCTGAGCCACTAACAACTGGTTTCTCTTGCTGTAGCTTCTCCTTGGCTTCCTGCGAAGTCCTTGTAAGTCTTTCCCGAAGTCCTGTGACTTCTTTATCCATAACTGCGACACACTCTTGTGCTGTTTCAAGCATAGCTTGACTAATGATGGAGTCTTTTGTAAACTTAGTTCACAGGTCTCTCTTATCTTTCCTTCCCTCTTTGTCTAGGTTAGAACTTGTATCACGAGGAAAATATAAATATGTATTTTCCAGCCTTCTTAAACATTTCATTCAGTCTGCATCCTTCCATACGGAAGCTATACAAACCATGAATTCCATTCTGAGAACAAGCCCTTGTCTCCATGTTGAAGCTCTGCTTGTCCGATTTGTTTTCCCCTTTCACTTTTCTTCTCAACAAATCACTCCAGGTATTCACGCTACGTATGATCTTCATATTTTCATTTCCATGCCACTGCAATCGCTTGTTCTTCTCTTAGCTGATGAGATAGGTCATCTTCCTTTTCCCATTGCCTTCTGTTTCTCATTTTTACTTTCTTCCTCTTCCTTTTTGTTGGTAGATTTCTTCTCATCATTCTTCTGCTCTGCTTTCTTATCTTCAGTGATCTTCCCGTCTTTCTTCTTTTCTTCTCTGGGCTAGACTCTTCTACTGTCTGAGCTTGACTCCTCATCCTTGGTGGTTGTCTGACCTATGATGTACCTAATTTCACAACCCTGGGCGGCGTCGTCATAACAGACAGGAGGCCACCATGCTGGAATCTTTGCACAATGTCTTCTAAAGGTTCCGTCTCGGACATAAACCACTTGGTGCAATGCCCCGAAGTGGCCATGGCTATGAAATTGGGGAAAAATAGCACTCTGTAACTGAAGTATCTCTGCTCAGGAAAGACTCTTACAAATTTCTCTATACTCTCAGAAATCGCTAAAGTAACCCTTCTGGATGAATGATCTCTATATTTATAATGAAGGTGATAATATCTGAAGCAACGGTCATTTAGCTAGACTCGATAGTGGTATTAATTGCATGGACAAGACAACAGCCGTCATCTTGATCCTCATTAATTGCTGAAAATCCGATCAAATTTCCCTTGAAACATTCATGCAGGGGCCGGTCTCGTCGAAGATTTATCAAATATGGACAAATCATTATACTGTTTCCAAATCTAGGACAAAATATAGCTATCGTATTGATCTGGATTTATGCGTGAACGAAATGAAAGAACATATACAGAATCATAATAACAGACATTTTGCAAAGATAACAGAGATATAGTAAACACATATTCTATTAAATGGCGGAATAGAACAGACTGTAATACAATTGCTAGAATCGTGGTAGCTATCTCTGAGAAGAGATGTGGCTGCTACGCTCATTCGTGCCAAGCTTAATACAAAATGAGGCCAAAGGGACCTATTTATAATAAGAATGAGATGAGAACCCCAAAAGTCCAAAACGTAACCCTAGAAGATGAACCGTCATAAAGTTTGCGGCCCCACGATGGTAAGTTGAAGAGTCAACTTCCCGGGGTCATAACTTTTGCATACGATCTTCGATTTGGGCGTTTGATAGCTCGTTGGAAAGGTCTATCTAATATTTACAACTTTTGGTTGAACAAATGCATGCCAGTGGCAATTTTTTGGCCCCAAATCTCCAAAAAACATCGTTTAGGGCCTCAAAATGGCCCTGAAAGTTTAGGAATCGAAAAATTGCAGAAAAATAACTAGGAAACTGCCACAATGGACAATTGTTTTGAGCCAGTGGAATAGGTGGGTGGCCACCAATATCCATCTGGCTCAATCCTCCCTCCTTAGGAATAAATGGTCTCCATTGCGTCAAATCCCATATCATATCTCGAACTGTGTGTTGAGTTGATCTCTTGGTGCGACATTTGCTGAAGTGAAGAGGCTTCATTTCTTTGACATCTTGAGAAGACTATAATTGTTGTATGGATGATTTGTTTCTAGTTGAGCACCTTGAATTTGTGGCCTTGAATCATAGAGGTACTCGGATAGATGAGGAAACAATGGATCTATCTTCTTCTTGTGTCTGATGAGCAGAGACACCCTGTGCAGAGGGTGTGGAGGTCTCTGTGCTCTTATGTTCTCCTTCAAACGCAATTGTGAAGAGGAATAATTTTCTAGTGTGGGAGCTTATCTTCCTACCCTGCGAAACTGTAGCAGGTGCAACTGTCTCTGGGATTCAGTAGAGTTGTCCTCCCAAAGTGACAATGACACTGCGAGGCCATGACTCATATACAGCATGATGCTTCCACATATATGGTTGTCCTAAAAGAACATCACATACTTCAAGTGGGGCCACATCACAAAATACCTCATCTTTGAAATGCTTGATTCCATATGGCAGGAGGAATTGTTGAGTAATGCGGATACCTCATCCTTGGCTTAGCCAACCGATGCTGTAAGGTTGCGGGTGTGGTGTTGTCAGAAGCCCCAATCCCTTGACGACTTCTGTTGAGATTAGGTTCTTTTGCCTGCCATTGTCAACAACAAAATGTAGAGGCATCCCCTTCACCCACATCTGCAAGTGGAATAGGCGCTCCTCTTCCTTTGACTCTTCAGGATCCTCTAGTTGAATCTGTGTGGTAGCAATAGTGGCAGTGGGGTCTGCATCAATGATCTACCTCCCATTGTGTACGGCTGTGGCATTGGGTTCAGAATCAGAATCAAGATCTGATTTTGAAGATTTGATCTCGGCCACTAATGACTGCTTTGAGCGACATTCATCAGCATTGTGCCAAGGTCTTTTATGAAATTCACACCACTTACCAGTGTCCTTCTTTGTCTTTTGATATCCCTTCTTTGCTTATGGCGAGGACTGGTTGTCATTTTCTTTTACGATGTTCTGCGGGCCAGGGTTTCCCTTGCCTTGCTTTTGTGGTGGATTCGCAGGTCCAGAGTCTCGCTTGTTCTTTTGTCGAAATTTCTCCTCGATTTTGACAGCATACCGATAGGCGGATCCAAGTGAAGAGATATCGACGAAGTCCATCTCAGTTCGGATGTACCAATGTAGACCATTGCGATATTTCAGGATCAGGTGTCGCTCAGAGTCCTTGATACTCAGCTTTGTATGCAAGGTATGAAATTTGTTGGTGTACTCCGACACTGTCTGGTCCCTTTCTTAACGCAGAATGGTCCATTTTGTGTACTGGTCATCATAGTTTCCCACAGGGTAATACTGTTCCCGGATAGCATCTATGAAAGAGGCCCAAGTGGGATTTGTTTCAAACATTCTAGACTCGTCTGATGAGTTTTGCTCACAATAAGTACCCCACCAATTTTGGACATGGGGGGCTGCCTTAAGGAGCGCAAAGGTGATCTTTTCTCTGTCGGAAAAATTATGGATAGAGAAATACCCTTCTAGAACATTCAACCAATTATCCATGGCATCTGCATCAATATTGCCTTCAAATAAAGGAATATCAAAGTTAACTTGTACCTTGAAGGGAGTTGCATCCCTGAACCAGCTGCTTGTTGAAGATGCACTTGCCATTGCTGGAATTCGCCGAAGGATTTGGGTGAAACTATCCATCATCTCGTTCCTCTGTCAGTCGAGGGATTCCTCGAGCAGCGACTTGATAGGATCTCTTGCTCCATCGTCTCTCCTTTATTCCACCATGGGAGGTCGTTTGGGACGACGATAATGATCAAGTGAAACTAGTTCGAGACCAAACTCTCTATACTCGGACCTCGTTGGGGACATGCGCCGAGAAACAATCAAAGAACAGATTGCTCTGATACCACTGATCCGAATTTATGCGTGAACAAAATGAAAGAACATATGTAGAATCATAATAACAGACATTTTGCAAAGATAACAAAGATACAGTAAACACATATTCTATTAAATGGTGGAATAGAACAGACTGTAATACAATTGCTAGAATGGTGGTAGCTATCTCTGAGAAGAGATGTGGCTGCTACGCTCATCCGTGCCAAGCTTAATACAAAATGAGGCCAAAGGGGCCTATTTATAATAAGAATGATATGAGAACCCCAAAATTCCAAAACGTAACACTAGAATATGAACCGTCATAAAGTTTGTGGCCCCACGGTGGTAAGTTGAACAGTCAACTTCCCGGGGTCATAACTTTTGCATATGATCTCCGATTTGGGTGTTCAATAGCTCGTTGGAAAGGTCTATCTAAGATTTACAACTTTTGGTTGACCAAATGCATGCCAATACCGACTATTTGGCCCCGAATCTCCAAAAAATGTCGTTTAGGGCCTCAAAATGGCCCCAGAAGTTTAGGACTCAAAAAATTGCAGAAAAATAACTAGGAAACTGTCACAATGGACAATTGTTTTGAGCCAGTGGAATAGGTGGGTGGCCACCGATCTCCATCTGGATCACATATCTAGATTAACTGCTTGTCAGAAGGTGAAGTGACTAGCCCTCTATCTCTATTCAAAATCATCTACGTGGCACGGGGAACATCGCATTGCTGCGATTCCACACCGCGTCGTCTTAGACCAAAGTGTCGGCATGAATGCTACAACGTTCAAAAAATCCACAAGCATCTTATGACTTGCGCAACATACTCTTTTCTGATGCGATTCCTCATACTTACTTTTTCTATTTATTTTTTATTTTTTATGTGTAGACTACTTACCGGTGCGATGCCTCCTTTCAACTACACTGGACATCTGCACTTCATAAACTGTGTGAGTTAAGGCTGGGAGGTGGAGTGGCTATCACTATAAAGCTTAAGTCTACTACCATTAATCAAAGTGGGAAGAAGCTTCCCGTTCAGTTTGCTGAGCTGAACGGCACCTCCATTTGTAACTTGCTGAACCTAGTATGGCCCCAACCAATGCATCTTGAAATTCCCTGGAAACTTAACAAACTTACTGTCATAGAGGATCACGAAGTCTCCTGTCCGAAAAATCTTGCTTTTGAGGTGCCTGTCATGCCAAGCTTTCTCTTGTGCCTTCTGCACTTTCTGATGAAATCCTGCAATGAATCTGTCTTCTTCTAAGGCAAGCATTTGCGCTATTCTTTCATTCATTGTGTCTGTATCATCCATCCTAGTAATTTGAGCAACTCTTAAACTGGGAATAATATATTCCATAGGCATAACAACCTATTTTCCATAAACTAAGCTGAAAGGTGTGTGTCCTGTAAGTTTCTTGCATGTAGTCCTATAAGCCCATAATACAGCATTAACCGTGAGGTCCCAATCATTTCTTTGGCTGTTACAGATCTTAGTAAGACCATTTTCTAGAATCTTGTTAAAGGCCTCCACCGTACCATTAGATTGAGGATGGTAGGGAGTGCTCTTATGGTACTGGATCTATAATTCCTCCGTCAAGGCCTTGATCACTCATCAAGATTACTGGACATCCAAATCTACTTATGATGTTTTCAAAAATGAACTGTGCAGCTATAGTAGCATCACAATTCCTTACTGTTTTTTCCTCTGCCCACCTGGTGAGGTACTCTTTTCCTTTGATGATGTATCTTGCACCAGTTCGTTTTTCGGGTGGGTTGATAGGACCCATGAAATCTATAGCCCACTTGTCAAATGCCTGCAGCGTAATCTATGGTCGCAGTGGCATTTCATCTCTCCGTGAAGGTTTTCCTACCCTCTAGTAGATATCGCAACATCTGCAAAACTACTTAGTGTCTTTATACAAAGTAGGCCACCATAATCCTGTAGCTAGGATTTTCTGAGCAGTTGGCTTCCCTGCGAAATGACCTCCTACAACACCTGAATGTGCTTCTTTGATAATGGCCTCTTTCTCATGCGGCATAACGCATCTGCACAAGACTTCATCTGGTCCTAACTTATATAAATTTCATGTGATCAAAGTGAAGTCTGTTGCTTTCACAGCTAAATGTTTCTTTTGCTGCTTAGTAAACTCAACAGGTGCCCACCCTGTAGTGAGGAAGTGAATAATATCAACGTAATACTCATCTGCGATCTGGATAGAAAACAATTGCACATCTAGCAAATTGTCCTCTAAATTACTTGGTTCTTCACCTAAATCTATCCGCGGCAGGTGATCAGGTCCAGCATTTAATTTTCCTAGTTTTACAATAATTTCAAAATCATACTCCTGAAATAAGAGTAACCATCTACAGATCCTTCCTCCTAATACTAGTTTATTGACCAAGTACTTTAAAGCGGAATGGTTAGTGAACATCTTGAATGGGGAACCCAACAGGTAGTGCCTGAACTTTTGTAGAGCATACACCATAGCTAAGCCTTCTCTATCTGTAGTGGTGTAGTTATTTTCTACGGTATATAGCTTTCTGCTTGAGTACGTGATAGGGTGATCGATACCTCCTTCTCCTGGCTGGGTTAAGACGATCCCCAGTGCGATGCCAGATGCATCCACATGTACATGAAATGGCTGGTTCCAATCTGGGAATACTAAGATGGGTGTTATAACCATCTTCTCTTTAAGTGTGTCTAAGCTTTGCTGACATTCCTCATTCCATAGGAATTTCACTTCTTTCTTTAACAAATTTTCCATAGGTACTGTGATATTTGCGTAGCCTTTGATGAATTTTCTATTGTACCCGGTATGACCGAGCACTGTCCTCAATTGCTTAACTAAGTTGGGTGCTGAAAGATTAACAATGATGGCAATCTTTGCAGGATCTACCATCAAGCTTTGTCTGCAAACAATATGAACTAACAAAATACCAAATGGCACACAGAATATACATTTCTTCAAGTTAAGAGAAATCTCATATTGCCTACATTTCTCTAACATGAGCCTTAAATATCCTATATGCTTGTCGATTAATCCAAATACAGTCCAGTCATCAAAATAGACTTCTAAGAATTTATCGATGTATTCCTTGAATACAGCAACTGCTACTCTAGAAAAGATAGCTGGTGCATTTTTAAGACCAAAGGGAAATACCATATACTGGAATGAGCCCCACTCTGTCGCAAAGGTGGTATTATGTCGATCCTCTAAATGGATTCTGATCTGGTGATAGCCTGAAAATCCATCAGTGAAGGAATAGACCTCCTGTCCTCCCACATTGTCTAAAACTTCATCAGTGAAGGGTGTCGGAAATGGGTCATGAAGTGATGCGTCGTTGAGTTTGCGCAAGTCGACACAAATCCTAATTTCTCCTTTGGTTTTCTTTTCCTGCATGACCATGGGACTAACCCACTCACTCTGTTCTACAGGTTCAATGATTCCTGCTACTAGCATCTTATCGATTTCATCCTTAACTTTTTCTTTATAGCGATGATTCAATCTGTATGGAAACTGCTTAACTGGCCTAGCATCCTCTTTCAATGGTATCCGCATTACTCCCAAATCTCCTACTATTCCCTTCATCTCTATGAACTTAGTGGGAAATAGGTCCTGATAATCATGTAAGAGATCTGTGATGTGTCCTACAATTTCATCATCCCAATAGTCTCCAATAGAGGAAAACTTAGGTTCTGTTTCTATGCCAATATTGATCATTTTAATCTTGATAGGTTCTGTGATAGCGGGGATTTCTAGTTTCGGTCCATCAATGTCACGAGTCCCTTCTGACTTTGGAATGTTGACACTGTGAGGATTCTCATGCTCATCATCTAGTTCTTCTGTGAAATTGTAACACTCTAGCGCTTGTTCTAACTGGATGGCCCAATCAGGCTAAGCAGGCACTGATAGGGTACAGTCATCAAATACCTTATTCTTTATTACATCTAGAGCCTGATCAATGCTTGGATACTCAGATTCAAAAGTGAAAGTGAGTAGGAAGTTGTCTATCATAAGTGGCCATGTGACGGTTCCTCTACACAACTCTGTCTCAGTGTACCAATTCCTTGGAATTGTGTCTAAAGTGTGAATGAATAGGTGAACCCATTCATCCTCTGGAATGTTCGACCAACTCTGTTCGCAAATCTGAATATGTGACCTGGGGTCACTTTCTCCTGCGTATTTCTGCTGTAAGGGCTCCTTATCACTAGAGAATATGATCGCCATCAGTCTCTTAAGATCATCCCATGATGCGATATTTTATTTATGTGCATGCCACCATCTTGCGGGTGTGGCTTTTACTGCAAGGTTAATAGCTGTCATCCTCTGCTCCTGAGGAATTTCCTGCTCAAACTACTGTAAAAAGTTATTGACATCTTCTAAGCCATGAAATGATGGAATGTCAATGATCTCTGCGCTGATCCATTGCAGTGACTTAGTCATAAATGCACATCTGCAAGCTGAGACTTCGTAAAGTCTATTCTGCCAATTTTCTAACCCAACCTCTGAATCTGATATGCATGAGATGTCGCATCGCCAACTGATATTTCCTTCTGCGGTGGGGTTGATGTAATAACTCTGATTAGCGGTCATCTGATAAAGGCTTTCCATGTTGTGCACCTCCTCCTTTGCTCTGATAGGGTCAATATAGCGAGGACCCTGGAAAGGATCCAACGGTGTGATGACCTGAATCTGATTGTCCTCAAAGGTCATTTGTCTTTTCTTTAAGTTGATAACAGCCATGTTATCGATTTCCCAATCAATACCTAGTAAAGCTGGGTACGGTCTGCTATCGCTAATTATTTCTATGACTTCAAAGAATGCAAAGCTGTGAACTCCATCAATATCAACTGGTACTTGTGGTAATAGACCTAGTGGTAATACATTCTGCTGATTAGCTAGTCGCAGATGGATAGGTGATCTGGCTAACTTAGGGCTACCCATCTTTTCCCATGTCTGCTTAGTCAGAACATTTACCTCTGATCCTAAATCTAGGATTACCTCATCCATTTCAAATTCTCCAATTTACACTATGAGTCTCATCTCTCTTCCTGTTCTTGTATGGCCCATAATATTATGAACAGCTCGCTGTGCACTGTTCACGGAAGAAGACGACTGACACTGATCTATGATGTGCTGAAGCTCTCTGATGGATTTCTCATTTCTGACGAGTTTCAAATAGCTCCGCAGGAAGGATTGTACACTTCCTGTCGACTCATCCTCTTCGCACCTTCCCGATGTGGTAACCTGCGGTATCTGTACAGGACTAATGCCACAAGGTGTTTGCTGTTGCGGTATGCCCCTACAAGGCAGTACCTGCGATCCTGATGTTGTAGGTTCAGTAAAGAAAGTTTTTGCTTGCTGAAACATTTCTTTGTTCTTTTGTAGGTTAAGTGGTGTTGATTTATTAGTTGCTTTGTGAACCCACTCTGAACCTGTATTCTTTTCTGCATCCTGCGATGTCCTACTAGTAGAAGCACCGCTGCGAGTCACAATATTGACTCTTGGTTCTGGTTCTTTCTGCTCAGTAGCAATAAGCTAAATGTTCTATTTTACTGCTATCTTAGGGTCCCTAATCTTGGCTATCAAGATCAGACACTCTTCTATAGGGTGATCATAGGACTTGCAATATTTACATGTCGTACTAGGGTTCTAACAGTCCCTAGCATAATTTCCTACAACTCCACAATTATAACAAGTAATCGGTCCATGGCCACGGATAAAGCCTCCATCACGGCCAAATCCTCCTCCATGGCCTCGTCCTCAAAATCCTCCACCACGACCATCATGAGCCGGTTCATGATGTGGTCTTGCTGCTGGACCTGCTGTTTCTGACTGGACTCTGTACAAGTCATTCTTTCTCTCAATCATGAGATCATAAGCTCGACAATTATTTTCATCATGACCTACTGACTTACAGAAGTTATAATATAAGTTCTTAGGGGTTTGTACATACTTCTGAAGTAAAGGGCATTCCTGTGGTCTATGCCCTCTTGTTCTGCAGAGTTAACACCATGGCCCTTGGTTCTGTATTAAGGGGTTTGGAGCACCACTTGCTAAATATTCAACAAATACTGGACATTTATCTTTAGTATGGCCCTGTCCTTTACACTTGGTACACCATAGTTCTTGTGCAATCTCTTTCCCTTTCTTAATCTCATGTAGCTGTAACATGAGATTAGCTAATTGGTTCTGTAGGTTTGTCATTCCTGTACTAGTCTCTACTAGAGGTGAAGCCTCTAGTTTCATTTCCATCTCCAACACTTCATCCTGCGTACAGAGTCTCTATTGCATAAGAGGAAGTCTGATATGCGGGAGCAGTGCTGCGATGAACCATTCCTTATGCTGCTCCGGCGCAAACTCAAAGCTGACCTGGTCTATAAGAGCTTTGAATTTCTGATCAAAGTCCCATACGGACTCTGTAGGTTACTGTTTAATGTCTTTAAGCTCTGTGATACATTGTGACTCAGACTTAGGTTTCTTAAATTATTTGATCATGGTGTTCCTGACTTGTATGAGCGTTATGGGATGCCCTGTTATATACTTCATATACCATGTTAAGGCTCTTTCTCTAAGTGTAGTGTCCAACTGGACAAGTTTAGTATTATCATCTTGAATTTGTTTAATGGTCCATACAGCTTCACATAGGAACCAATGTTGTTCCGGGTCTTCTGCCCCTGTACCCTTAATGGTAGGTAACTTCATGTCGTCTCCCATTCTGTTTCTATGTGGTGGATTCTGATTTGCTATGTTACTACCACTTGGTGGTGTAAATGTAGTGTGTGCTGTGTGTGAACTACTAGATGTAGTTCCTACGGGGTTGTTCTGAGTCCCGATCATTTTCTGTGGGGTATAAGGGTGGTAAGGGATACCCCCTACTGGTCTTTCTGTATTACTTTGGCTCTGTTCTCTAGTATGGTATGAACTATCTTCCACGAAGGAAGAGCTGAAATCTACTTTATATTTCTTACCACTACGTGTACATCCAATTTCATCAAAATCACTCTCAAACTCTTGTGACATTACACTTACTGAAGTTATGCATCTGAGAACATATCCATTACTCCTTTTTCATGTAATAACATCTTAATAGACAAATTTAAAGAGTTCAAGTACTTACCGCAATATCCTTTGAAGAAGTACATATTGGCTTTGCTGAAACTTTTTCTTTGATCAACTGCAAACTCAGTAATGAAGCCTTCCAGCAAACTTGCAAGCCAGAAGTCTACAGCCCGTGAAATGGGATTTTCTATTCTCCTCACGGTCTGAATCAGCTCCAGTGTCCAGACAATGTTTCTTCTCTTCTTGAATATATTCTGATCAGTCAACTTTGATAACCATTCATACAGCTCATTTGCATAGGTTGCAAAAAATATCTCATGCAGATCTGTAAAGATATGTTTTTGTAACCAACCCTCTGTACTGAGCCTAGGACTCTTGTTTTCTATCATAGAAAATTCTCTTTCCTTAGACCCAACCCACTGGTTGAGTTCTTCTTTAGTAGGATGCCAACAGAGCATTAGCTCTTCAATTTGTTCAAAGCCGGCAACGGAACCATTTGTTGGCTTATCTTTGGGCAGACCCGGGTTTACTTTACTGTACCAACAATACCCCTAGCTCAATGGCTCTTTCGGCAATAGACCACAGAACGGCCTGAAGTCTCACCCGAAGTGATCTTAGATGGGGTGGATGAAGACTCGGGTGTCTTCAACTGAGTTCTGTAGCATCCTGGGGTCTCGTGACTCTTCTCATCCAGTGGGATCTCTCTCTCTTTGTAAGGGCAATCTCTCCTTCTGGCTGGTTCTCTTAGGGAGTGGACTCTTATCGCATCGCAGCTTCTATGGCAATGCGCAAAATTACCCTTCTACTCAGCTCCTTCCCTGTGATATCTTACACCGCCGTTCCTCAGATGTTGCGATATCGCCTTTCTATGTTGTAATATGTCCTATAATGAGGCTCAATATGTGTATCACTCTCAAGGTCCTGCGACCTCCTTTCTGGTCTAATACTCTGTTATTCCTCACAAGGGTTTTTAAACCTATTTACTTAAACTCTACCCTTTAACACACTAACATCAACTACACTGAACTCGCGGAACTCATATACCGGAGTCACTTTACGCTGTCACTATCAACTATCATGAATCAAGCATTGATAAAATCATATACAGGCTACTTGATACATTCAACTTGCTTTAACCTTCTATGCGCTATAATTGAAGCATACATACATACATTCATCACTGATAGCAACATTCATGTAACAAATAACAGATAACAAACAGGTAAAACACAATCACAAGAATAGTTGCACAACACACGGGTTTTACATGGTTCATTTCCAGGGGGAAGCTACGTCCACGGGAACTGGTTTTTATCTTATAGCTTGAGAGGGTAAACACAGTTCTGCTACAACCTATTATGCAGCTTGAGATCTTCTGGGAAACTCCACACACACAACCGGGAGCCCTTCTCTCTTAGATCTCTTCTTCTCTTATATTTCCTTCTTACAATATACTCTTTCTCTCTCTCTCTCTCTCTCTCTCTCTCTCTCTCTCTCTCTCTCTCACAATCCCTACGGAATGTTACATTCATGCTCAAGGAGCCAGCAAATGGTTACAGTAATATAACTACAGACTGAATAGCAGAACTAGAGCTTGACTCAAAGAACAACTAACTGACTACTAGATAATTATCTATCTGTCTAATTGACTAATGGACCAACTGTCTAACTGACTAATTGACCAAATTTTTAACTGACTAATTGAACAACCTTTCCCAATAAAAAATACATGCTTATATAGGTGGCCCGAAGGTCTCTCCCTGTTACAACACTGTGGGCCTTTCCCAACAGTAACCCCAAAAACCCTAACTGTGACAGTCGACGCATCTGTACTGTGGGCTGCCGCTTTCCGTCACACCACAGCTTCCTGCAATCTTCCACGCTTCTCGATGCTAATCATGGGTATGGGTGCCGCTTCCTTTACAGTCCTCTTCTGTCCTTTATCTTCAATACCTCGGCCCGTTGCTCCTTTTCCTTTATGAGGGTAGCTGAGCCCTCCTGTCTTCGCCACTGCCTTAAGTGCAGTGGTTGAGCTCTCTCTTCTCGGCCGCTCAATACTATTTCCTTTTACTCTCTTCTTCTGATATAGCAGCTTTTCCTATAGCTGCGGGGCCCTGCTCCAATAGTAGGCATCCCAAAAAGATGACTGCCACATCCCCTAGAATGGCAGTCATTAAGAACTTATTCAGCCTCAGTATGGGTGAGGCATTGTCGGAGAATGGTATCTATACCATGTCTATACAATGTATCACTGAGGATAAAATAGTACTTTGCATGGTGATGGATGCGGAAACGATCCTCATGAGGGATAGTAGGCTGATTATGCTATGTATGGAGATAAATGATTAAATCTCCATACCACGGGTCAGTTGTGCTTATTAGGAATGAAAATTCATCCCAGAATGAATCACTGGGCTCATAATCCGTTAAAGCATAGGGAAGATCACACATCAGCTCGGCAAAAACTAATGACTTCTTTGAAGTAGCTTTGGCAAATTCAAGGTCAAACTCTTCTAGGATAACAATCCATCGGGAGTATTTTCCCCCTAGCACCCGACGAGTTAGGATGTAGTACATAAGGTTTTGTTCTACGAGTATAGTAGTGCTGTGAAGCAGGATGTAGTGATGAAATTTTTGGATAGCAATGACCTAAGCCAATGCTAGCTTCTCCACACATGATGTCAAAACCCCAAATTTTCACAAAAAATTTAAAATTTTGAGATAACATAAAATGTTGAATATGCGGTTTACTAACATCTAATGGTTAGCGGAAAATGAAACAGTCTAACAATTAGCATTAGACATTTTCAAATTATGTTAACTAAAGCAGTTTCTTTATCGTAATGTAAATAAGGTTTACTTGCGTACTATTTTCTTTCAGTTTACTAATGAGTCTTCTTTATCATAAGTAGGTGGAATCTAACTTTGAATCCTGGGTTTACTTAGCATTTATGCTAATGCAAACAGATTGCTGGTTCTTATAGGTTCGCTGGTACGATCGAACAAGTAGATGTTTTAGAATCATAAAGTATCAAGAAGTGTTTCTGTTTGCAAAATAATATGCTAGTAAAATAAGCTGATAATTTTCAAGCAACTTCAATGAGGTAAAGTAGTTTATCTTCTCCAGTTTTTCTTGTAAGCAGAGTTCAAATAAATGCTTCCTTTCTTTATCAAGCTTAGTGACACTAAAGATACTTACTGTGAACTCTAAACTTGTAATCTTTGTCGTATATTCATTTATATTTTAACATGCTTACCTTGCAATGTTACACTTATTCGTACTATTTGTTTTTATACATGGAAGAGCTTCTATCAATACTGATAGTAAAGATTCACAAAGGAAGATCCGATTCGATTTTATTTTTGACCTGCTAGTTATGGAAAATATCAACCTGTTACTTGTAAGTACAAACCAGTTGCTCACTAACAGGTTATCAGCATCCTCATTAACATCGTACTACATGTACTATTGTAATCACATACAATATCGTAGTCTTTACTAAAGTACCAAACTAATCGTTATTTACATTCTCTAGGGAAATTTACTACCTGTAAAACTCCTTGATATTATAATCTTGATTATTGTAAAGGAAATATCTGCATCATTTTAGATGGAATACTGTTTTCCCTTGCTTCCTAAATCTAAGTCAATCAGGGTCATTCCAATGATTAAATACTTGAGCATAGTTATTCCATTGTAATTTTATTATTACCATAATGTCTCTTTTACATTAAGTTAATGTCTATAGTGGCTATTATGGTAGATCTTTCTACTATGATCATAATTCTACCCTATACTAAGTACAGGTTATCTTGATCAATCACCAACTATCTTGTCTAACACAAACAAATATGCTAACTTCTAGTATTGACAGGTTGAGAAGCAACTAAAGTCTAAGAAAGTTTAAACCAACATCGATCTTTGTAAAGTCTTGTTTATATTCTTTTATTATGCTATTCAACTTCATAATTTATAACCATCCGAGTTGTTGGTTTATAAGTGATAAGTTTGGTTTATAAAACATGCATACTTAACATTGTTTTGCAAGTGTAAAAGACTACTTGTAGTAAGCATGATTGATTTTGGGATTAACCAAAAGATTAAGTGGTTATCACGTTTCACTAGGTCAACATTAACATAGTATTGTTTTACCCAAACACTCAAAATCAAGCTGTCAAATATTATGATAAACATTGGAAATGATTAACGATGGGATATATATTTGCGTACATCATAGCTCATATAATGTTTGATACAAATCATTGTTTTAATAATTGGATAGATGAATTTGCAGGTGGACTTTGGAATCGACCCACGCATGGTTGGAAATATTTGAGGGCATGTGGTCACCTCCTATCCATGTGTTGGCGGTATAAAACTCTTACAACCCTAATCTCTTGCCATTCTTCCTCCGAATTTCATGCTGGCCTTCGGGCTACTCTGCAAGGTTTCATGGTGGCTATGAGTGTTCTTCCCATTCTAGTTTGCTCCACCGCTTGGGTTTAACGTTGCTGTGGTCTTCAATGTTTGGTATTGTTTCCAACATTCGTAGCTATGGGTTTTTACTCTGTAAGAGTTTGTTGGTTTTTGTTTGAACTTGGCTTGAGGCTTGTCCGTAGCTCCATTTTGGCTTCCTCGGGGCCTGTCACTGTCATGCGAAGCTAAAGATTCATTGTTGTTGGTTGTGATCCATCGTTGTCATAGGGTTTGGATATTTGTATGCACACTTTGCAGTTGGTGACAGTCCTGTTGCTAGACTATTCGTTACTCTTTCTTAAGGTAATTATTTGTTTTTTTTTTCAGCATAGAAGACTCATAGTAGGTTATTTTTATAGTAAGGTTTTTAATAGTGAAAGAGTTTTGAAACTAACACACAACATCGTACTCTCTGTGTACAAACTTGTGCCTATGCTTACAACCCATAATGAAGATAATGCCGACTGTCTGTGAAGACTCGTGGCTCCAAACCGGTAAGCCCTGGGTTCAACGAATGGGTTCTCACTCTGCTTGTAACAGGATTGTCGATGGTGAAACCCCAAGATTGGAAGCTTGTTCAATTTCGCCATTAGATATGTAGTTTTCTTTTTAAATGTTGTTGGTAGTAATATATTTACAAACCCTCGCTATGTTGTTGGGTAGTCTCGGCCTGGAACTGGGTGTTGTAATTGGTTTAAAATTTCCAGCCTTACGGCCTATCAATGTAATACATTGGTTTTTGTTCTCGAACTCAGTTTCGTTTTGCAGTGATACTGTATATTTTGACTCTTTGTATGTTAGGGTTTTACCCTAATCAACTGTTAATGAAGATTATTACTGTCTAATACATTTTGCAATAGATTAATGTTAATATTTAAGACTGTAACCCAGTCATATTGTGTAGTTTATAATATTTACTTATTTGCTTGGGAAATACAAGCTAGGGTTTTCCTAAATGAAACCCTTGTCTGAATTAAATTTTCAATTTATTTTTAAATAGGTTCTATTACTTATTAATTTTGGTTAAATTTTCATTACAGGTGTGTTGGGACAATTTAACTTGTAACATTTCATTTGTCTTTAAAAGGACTGTATACAATCTATAGTAGTTTAATTTGTTATTTATATAATTATCCAGATGCTTGGATTTTAGCTTAAATGTTTTTATTTGTAAAATAAATTTGATTTAGGGTTTTGACCTTGTAATTTACCTTTACAGGTATAAACCTGTTTGATAAATTTAAAACAGTTCTTTACATATATATATATTAGTTATTAATCATATTCTCAATGTTTTTATTTACTTAAACTGACTAGTAGAATTTATGCAGAGTTCTTAGAAAAGATAAGCTTAGACTCTGTAACTTAGTTTTCTCTTTATAATATAAGTATTTTTAATATAACCCTACTTAGTTTATAGTAACTGTCAGTCTTACATTAGTTGATATTATTATAAAATAAACTATATGATTAGTAGTTTATTTCTTTATTCAACTGAATGTAAACAATGTAACTTGACTATGATTTTTCTACTACATTGCAATTAGTTACTAAGTAAACATAGAGAATTATAAACCTATCATAACACAGTTTAACCTCTTGAATAAAAATTAACCTACTGTCTGTAATTACAACATCTTATCTACTAAATATTTTCTTAACATATTAATCCTTCTACATGTACTATTTATTTTCTAATATATTTACATAAATGAGCTTGTTAAAACAATAAACATAGATAACCAGATTATTATTCTTTTTAATAATAACCTACATACTAAAATAAATTACTTTGCTACTACGAAATGCAGAACCATATCAATTCTATTTAGTCTCTTAACATATTCTTTCATCTACTGTAATTACTCTATCTGTGCTGGAGTACGGCCTGGTCCTTCTAGGTGTGGAAAAACATAGACTAGAATTATTTTCCATTCTAACAATTTACAAACTAAAAATTTAACATTCATTTAACAGTTAGATTCTGATTTATCTATCTAACACAATAAAACAAATAATGTAGAACCTGATTAGGATAGACAACAATAGTGTTAGGAGGTCGTTCCTCCCTACCAAACTCCTGGAGAGCGCTCAAACAACGCTTCCTCAGGATCCCCGAGCCTATTCCTAGTCTTCTTGGCTGAGAAATGGTGGAGCATGCAAACAGTAGACTGATCCAATAACTCAGTAAAGCACCTTGCACTCAACATTAGATCTTTCAGCTTAAAAGCTGTACTAGATCACTCAACAGTTATCCCCTCAAACTCTTTCCACAATTCCCTTCCATTGAATTTCTCTGAAGTACATTCACCTAAATGATCACTTCTCTAGAATGAGCTGCCTCATCTCTCTTCAATGGGAACTTTTATAAAGATTTCCTAGGTCTTTTGAGTCAGTTTTCATTAATTGAGCCACTGGCTCTTATTCCACTTTCTTGGGGAATCATGAACCCAAATGTAGGGAGGTTGCCACCTGCAACAATTGGAAGTGGTTTGAGGATGCTGCCACGTGTCTGTTTTCTTTCCACCTAGTCTCCTCCACCAATTTGACTAGTAAACACTCTTTTAATAGCTTTCCTGAGCTGTTGTCTCCTCCTTTATTTATTTATAATAAAAATATTCAGAATTACATTAAATATCCTTGACTATGCTGAGTCATCAATTACAACTTAGCATAAAATTTAACATATTGTCCTCAAATAAATCAAATAATATAATATTGGTTTTGCAAAAATTGGGGCATGTGACATACACACCCCCTTAGAGAATAACATCATCCTCAATGTTATTTATTCTTCATCCTTAGAATTCCCCTGGAACAGAATTGGATATGCATCCCACATATTACTTTCCAATTCCCAGGTGGCTTCCTCTGGACTAAGGTTCTTCCATTGCACCTTCACCTGACCAATGGTGCGGTTCTGAAGTGTGATCTTCCTTTGCTCGATGATACATTCCGGTTCCACCAGGAAATCTCCTTCTGGTTCCACCTGTACATCATTCCAGCTAACAACATGAGTAGCATCATGAACATATTTCTTTAATACAGAAATGTGAAAAACATTATGTACTCTTAAATTTTGTGGTAATGCTAATTGATAAGCTACTTGTCCAATCCTGGACAGTATTTCAAATGGACCATAGTAACGATGTGCTAGTTTTGCACAACTTCTCGATCTCAGAGAGCTCTTTTTGGGCCTCACCTTGATGAACACATTTTCACCTACCTGAAACTCCTTTGGAGTTCTTTTAAGGTCTTCTTGACTTTTCTATTGATCCTATGCAACTTTTAGATTACCTTGTACCTACTTTACAATTTCTTCCATTTACTTTAATAGTTTGGGACCTAATACTAATCTATCCACCAGATTACTCCAAGAGATAGGAGTATTAGATTTCCTTCCATACAAGATTTTGAAAGGACTAAATCTGGCTGATGCCTGATAATTATTATTATAAGCAAATTATACTAGATGCAAATAATCCTCCCATTTACCTGGCAGGTCTTTCACATATATTCTTAATAAATCTTCTAGTACTTGGTTTACTCTTTCAGTCTATCCATCTGTTTGAGGATGGAATGAAGTAATAAAATTTAATGTAGTGTTTAATCCTTTAAACAGAGATTTCCAAAAATTACCTGTAAATTTAGGATCTCTATTTGAGATTATAACTTTCGGTATTCCATACAGTCAGAAAATCTGTTTTAGAAAGATATCAACTATGTTTACAGCTTTATACGTAGTTTTAACAAGTATAAAGTGAGCTTCTTTACTTAAATTATCAACCACTACCATGATACAATCATTTAAATTCTTATTTTTAGGCAGTCCGGTAATAAAATCGAGACTAATTATCTCCCATTTCCAGCTAGGAATGGGTAATGGCTGAAGCAATCCAACTGGGTGTTGATTGTCAATTTTCACCTGTTGACATTCAAAACACCTAGCGATATACTCTGTCAATTCAGTCTTCATATTTGGCCAAAAAAATTCTTTTCTTAACATAGTTATGGTCTTTTGATAATTTGGAAGACCTGATTATGGAGTTTTATGGATTTCATCCAAAATTAATAACTTAACTCTAGGTACATTAAGTACATACATTCTGTCTTTATACAGTAAAAATTCTTTTGCATTCAAACTGTACCCTTTACTTAAGCTTTCTGTTGTATTTTCTTTTTAAAGTACCTCTTAAAGGTACTCCAATTTACGTTCTTCTCTTTTATTCCCTTCACTCTCTTCAAGTCCTACCAAAAAATATCATCCTTTCCTGAGAGATTGTAGATAGCCATTCTAGCCTTCAATTGGTTAGAATAGTTATAAATCTGTAAGTAATTCTTGATTTCAGATAACCAGCAATCTGCTTCCTCCCCCTTCTCGGCCTCTCCATTGAATGTTGGTGGTTTAATCTTTTTAAACTCCCCATAAATTTCCTCATAGGGTTTATATTTTCTCTTTTTAGTATAATGGTTATTATCACTACTATCACTAGTGGAAAGGAGTTTATGTTGCTCACCAAACACCTCTGAAGATGAGCTACTTTCATTTTTAGTCTATTTAATCTTCTTATATTTATTTCGATGACTTTTATTTTATAATTCATCTCTTTTACCCCTACCCTCAGTTTGAAACCTTTCTATTAGGATCTGATTCAGCTCCTCCTGAGCTCTCAGAATCCTTTCATTCTCTTGTTTAACCGATTCCATTTCAGATTTTAAATCTTTTACTGTTTGTAATAGTTCTGAGGAATTAGTGGTTAGGTCTTCTGGTTTAGGATCTCTTGGTAAGTTTTCTAGTTCGGTAAATGGAGATTCCTCCTCTGCATATTCCTCCATCATTTCCATACCTGTTGTTAACCCAGAAACAATTGCTCTACTGAATAACATTTAAAAGAAAATACATCAGCAAAATAATTCAAAATCAATGTTTCATAAAAACTAGTTGGGCTTCATCAAGGCCTAGTGTTTGAACCTTGTGCTCTGATATCACATTTCAAAACCCCAAATTTTCACAAAAGATTTAAAATTTTGAGATAACATAAAATGCAGAATATGTGGTTTACTAACAGCTAATGGTTAGCGGAAAATGAAACAGTCTAACAATTAGTATTACACATTTTCAAATTATGTTAACTAAAGCAGTTTCTTTATCGTAACGTAAATAAGGTTTACTTGTGTACTATTTTCTTTCAGTTTACTAATGAGTATTCTTTATGGCAAGTAGGTGGAATCTAACTTTGAATCCTGGGCTTACTTAGCATTTATGCTAATGCAGACAGATTGCTGGTTCTTATAGGTTCGCAGGTACGATCGAACAAATAGACGTTTTCAAATCATAAAGTATCAAGAAGTGTTTCTATTTGCAAAATAATATGGTATTAAAATAAGCTGATAACTTTCAAGCAACTTCAATGAGGTAAAGTAGTTTATCTTCTCCAGCTTTTCTTGTAAGCAGAGTTCAGATAAACGGGTCCTTTCTTTATCAAGCTTAGTGACACTAAAGATACTTACTGTGAACTCTAAACTTGTAATCTTTGTTGTATATTCATTTCTATTTTAACATGCTTACCTTGCAATGTTACACTTATTCATACTATTTGTTTTTATACATGGAAGAGCTTCTATCAATACTGATAGTAAAGATTCACAAAGGAAGATACGATTCGATTTTATTTTTAACCTGCTAGTTATGGAAAATATCAACCTGTTACTTGTAAGTACAAACCAGTTGTTCACTAACATGTTATCAGCTTCCTCATTAACGTTGTAATGCATGTACTATTGTAATGACATACAATATTGTAGTCTTTACTAAAGTACCAAACTAATCATTATTTACATTCTGTAGGGAAATTTATTGCCTGTAAAACTCCTTGATATTATAAGCTTGATTATTGTAAAAAAAATATCTGCATCGTTTCAGATGGAATACTATTTTCCCTTTCTTCCTAAATCTAAGTCAATCAGTGTCGTTCCAATGATTAAAGACTTGAGCATAGTTATTCCATTGTAATTTTATTATTACCATAATGTCTCTTTTACATTAAGTTAATGTCTATAGTGGCTATTACGGTAGATCTTTCTACTATGATCATAATTCTACCCTATACTAAGTACAGGTTATCTTGATCAATCACCAACTATATTGTCTAACATAAACAAATATGGTAACTTCTAGTAATGACAGGTTGAGAAGAAACTAAAGTCTAAGAAAGTTTAAACCAACATCGATCTTGGTAAAAGTCATGTTTATATTCTTTTATTATGCTATTCGACTTCATAATTTATAACCATCCAAGTTGTTGGTTTATAAAACATGCATACTTAACATTGTTTTGCAAGTGTAAAAGCCTACTTAGAGTAAGCATGATTGATTTTGGGATTAACCAAAAACTTAAGTGGTTATCACCTTTCACTAGGTCAACGTTAACATAGTATTGCTTTACCCAAACGCTCAAAGTCGAGCTGTCAAACATTATGATAAACATTGTAAATGATTAACGATGGGATATATATTTGCGTACATCATAGTTCATGAAATGTTTAATAAAAATCACTGTTTTAATAATTAGATAGATGAATCTGCAGGTGGACTTTGGAATCGACCCACGCATGGTTGGAAACATTTGAGGGCACGTGGTCACCTCCTATCCATGTACTGGTGGTATAAAACTCTTACAACCCTAATCGGTTGTCATTCTTCTTTTGAAGTTCACACTGGCCTTTGGGCTGCTCTGCAAGGTTTCATGGAGGTCATGAGTGTTCTTCCCATTCTAGCTTGCTCCACCGCTTGGGTTTAACATTGTTGTAGTTTTTAGTGTTTGGTCTTGTTGCCAACCTTCGTAGCTATGGGTTTTTACTCTGCAAGAGTTTGTTGGTTTTTGTTTGCACTTGGCTTGTGACCTGTCCATAGCTCCATTTTTCCTTCCCCATGGCTTGTCACTGCTGTGCAAAGCTAAAGCTTTATTGTTGTTGGTTGTGATCCATCGTTGTCGTAGGGTTTGGATATTTGTATGCACACTTTGCAGTTGGTGACAGTCCCATCACTAGAATGTTTGTTACTCTTTATTAAGGTAATTATTTGGTTTTCTTTTCAGCATAGAAGACTCATAGTAATTTATTTTTACAATAGGGTTTTTAATAGTGAAAGAGTTTTGAAACTAACACACAGCATCGTACTCTCTATGCAAGAACTTGTTTCTATGCTTGCAACCTGTAACGAATATAATGTTGGCTGTCTGCGAAGACTCACAGATCCAAACCAGTAAGCCCTGGGTTCAATGAATGGGTTCTCACCCTGCTTGTAACAGGGTTGTCGATGGTGAAACCCCGAGCTTGGAAGCTTGTTCAGTTTCACCATTAGATATGTGGTTTTCTTTTTAAATGTTGTTGGTTGTAATCTATTTACAAACCCTCACTATGTCATTGGATAGTCTCGGCCTTTAGCTAGATGTTGTTATTGGTTTAAAATTTCCAGCCTTACATCTTGTCAATGTAATACATTGGTTTTTGGTCTCAAACTCAGTTTCGTTTTGTAGTGATACTATATATTTTGACTCTGTGTATGTTAGGGTTTTACCCTAATCGACTGTTCATGAAGATTATTACTGTCTAATACATTTTGCAATAGATCAATGTTAATATTTAAGACTATAACCCATTCATATTGTGTAGTTTATAATATTTACTTATTTTCTTGGGAAATAAAAGCTAGGGTTTTGCTGAATGAAAGCCTTGTCTAAATTAATTTTTCAATTTATTTTTAAATAGGTTCTATTACTTATTAACTTTGGTTAAATTTTCAATACAGGTGTGTTGGGACAATTTAACTTGTAACATTTCATTTGTCTTTAAAAGGACTGTATACAATCTATAGTAGTTGAATTTTTTTATTGATATAATTATCTAGATGCTTGGATTTTAGTTTAAATGTTTTTATTTGTAAAATAAATTTGATTTAGGGTTTCGACCCTGTAATTTACCTTTACAAGTATAAACCTATTTGATAAATTTAAAACAGTTCTTTACACACACACACACACACACACATACACACACACACACACACACACACATATATATATATATATATATATTAGTTATTAATCATATTCTCAACGTTTTTATTTACTTAAACTGACCAGTAGAATTTACGTAGAGTTCTTTGAAAAGATAAGCTTAGACTGTGTAACTTGGTTTGCTCTTTATAATATAAGTATTTTTAATATAACCCTACTTAGTTTATAGTAACTGTCAGTCTTAGATTAGTTGATATTATTATGATTAGTAGTTTATTTCTTTACTGAACTGAATGTTTTATACCAAAATCCTTTCACCATCATGTGATAAGACCTTTGACATACCTACTTGCCCTGAATCCTAGCTTATGGAGTGAAGACTAAATGGTTTTTTATCAGTCTGTCATACAAATTCCCAGCACCACACATGCCCCTTTATCCAGGAGCAGTACCCCTGCTCGTACCGCCTTTCATCGGCTGTCCACAAGCGGTGCCACTACCCATTGCCCTTGGTCCATAAGCGGTTATTACCAGAACTACTCTGCCATAGAAGGAGAAGCACGGTACCCTAGGTAAAAATGGAAAAAGATAAGTTTCTCAAGACTTCTAGATGATATGCCTCGAGATATCCCTTATCCCTACTGTTGTGGGTTAGTTGAGCTCGATATCCCTCATCCTGGGATCTTAGAGGCCACCTCACCCACTAATTTCTCAACCATCTCTATCCATTAAAGCCCTATAAATATGAGCTCTTAGCCATGGTTGAGGGGGGAACATTGAAGGTATTGTTATGATGTTGGATTGATTCTTGGCCCAAGATCATTTGGAGAGAGCATAGAGAGCTAGAGTCGGAGGTTTTGGGGATGAAGAGTTGGTTTCATGGAGATGCATGTCAACACTAAGGCTTGGTTGTAAACTTCTTCATATTTCTAATGCAAGTTGATTTTCAGTCTCATATATATTGTTGATGTTTGATTTTAGATATATATTGCTAGATTCCTTAGTAACTAGCATAGATTTGTTTCATGTTGAGATTCATTGTAGGTACATAGGTGGACTATCAAAGCCTCGTATTCCAAATATATGCAGCGTCTAGGGAGAGTTATCAGCCTCTATGATCTATTTGTTCTGGATCTGAACCATTCAGACCAATGAAACACCTTACTGTCCACAGGAGGTGAAATATTCTAGCTAACAAATCTGGCGACTCTGCTGGGGAATAGTTGTATTCAATTATTCTGTTCTTCCTCAATCTACAACTCTTATCTGAATCCAGGCTCCGTTTCTTCAACTCTTATTAGTCAAATCTACTTTCTGATTTGTATTATTTGGGTTTGAAATTTCCAAATATGTTTAGATCTGAGTCATTTCAGTTTTTTATGCTTTGTTACCACATTCAATTCAATAGTGTTTTCCTTGATCTAGTCTTTTTTTATCTGATCCATCGTTCTCTTTTTTGTTTTGGCCATCTACAAGGAACTATGACCATGCTTTGTATGAGGAGTGGTGCCACCGCCTGAACATAGTGAGCAGTGCGCGGTGCCACTTCGTATCACTGGTTTGCGAGGAGCGGTGCTGCTTCAGAAACACTCTTACAACACCTACGAAGCACAGTACCAGGTAGGCATTAGTCCAAAACTCTTTTTCCTCATTTTTCTTTTGCAAAAATTTAGAATTTTGATTGCTTTCAGTTCTATTATCATCCTTGTGTTACTGAATCTGATGTGTGTGGCTTGCTGCTTTGATGGTTTGAGATTGATTTGAGTGGAATTTCAAAATTTTGTTTAGTCTTTTTGATTGTTCATCCACTTCTTGCTCGTTGATTGTGCTTAAAGAAGGATTTCTTGTTTTCTGAAAGTTAGGGTGCTCATTGAACTCTCTTTTCATTACATTTACTGAAAGAAGAACATTAGATTAGCTTCTAGATTTCATTTCTTGCTTGCATAGTAAACTTCTTTTTCCTTCCTTCAAAAAATAAAAGTTTTTCTTGAGATTAGGACATCACATTTGAGCATTGGATTTGGGTTTTCTGAATGGCTTTACAAGCTTTCAGGACCTTTATGATCTTTCATCTCTCATGCGTATAGGACTATCTCGATCAAAATAAAAAAAAATGGTAGTTTTAAGTTAGATTTGCTTATGTTTTTAACAAATTTGAAAAGGTAGAGTGCATTGGCATATAGGTGTGCTTGGTGTTGGAAAAGAGATTCTCACCCTTCTCATTTGCTTTCGGAAAAAAGAATTTGGTTTGTAGAATTATTTGCTTGTCTTTTATTTGATGTTCATGACTATTGATTGGAATGATTTTTGGTTTTGAAACAAAAAGAAAAACACTCTCTTCCCTCCCGTAAGTAGGCATATTGAACAGTAAAGTGAACATTTGCACGAGCATATTGCATGGTTTTACTTTTTTTTCAAAACATCGCGCATTCACCCACCGTACAAGTTAAAATTAATGGTAGTTGTAGGTTAAAATTTATGTAGTAACTTGAGTGATAGGTTAGAGATGTGTTCGGGCATCGCAAAACGTAGGAGCTGTCATTATTGGTCAGCATTACATTCCAGGACTCGCGCGGTTCTTCCATGTACCATCGGTATATCAAACGGCCTTTCATGTACCCTTGAGGTATATAGAAAGGTACTTCATGTACTCAATTGTATATCGGAAGGCCCTTTGTGTACGGTTATGCATTAGACATCACTACTACTAATTCGAGCTCCCACGTACCTTGAGTATATCGGGAGACCCCACTAGGGTACCTTATCTATCTGAGAAAATCCCTTTGGTCGTCTTGTTTGGAGCCATACGCTGAAAATAGAATTTGGGGAGATTACTATGCATGTACCCTGGAGGTATATCGCGAGTGGCACCTGCTTGACAATCCTAGTGAGATACCTGACTTTTGAGCTCCTCCTCTCATTTTAAGTCTGCTTGTTTTGACCTATAGTTTGAGTAGGGAATTCTTTTGGTGTGTTTTTTCTAGATTTTCAGACCCTAGGTTAGATAGGAACTGTGCAATCTAGCTGAGTTAAGACATTCCAGGAGAGTACGGGGCTTTCCACCTAATTTTACTCATATTTCAGGAGAAAATCCAATGGAAGTTATCGACCAAGGAGTTGCTACCACCTCCCAAGTGCGAGATAATGTGGTGGTGTAAAGTGGAGTACCATATTCTTCACACTCGCCTCCCTTGGTCCAACAACCTTCCTGGGAAGATTCATCATTCCATCCTCCCTTGGAAGGTCATGTTGATGATACCCATCCGGACTTTGGTCCTAATGCTCCTTTTTGGGAGACACCTATTGGATAGGCCATTGCCTCATTTGGCACCCATGTAAGTTCTCCTGAAAGTGAAGAAGAACACAGGAAATATCGTGCTACTATCCTCTATGCATAGGAGGTAGAAAAGCAGATTGATAACCTATTAGGCTCTTCACCAGTTTGTTCCACATTCCTTCCTATGGGATATAATTCACTAGATGATTCTATGAGACCCATTGAACCGATTATAGATTGTCCATTAACAACCCACAGACTAGGTCAAATTTCCATCCCTATCACCTCTTATGTTATGTATATTCCAAATCCTCCCAGACCTTTTGCATCTAGGGCCCAACCTTCAATTCTTGTTTCGTCAGTACCTTTGAATGCCGAGGGGAAACCCCCGACACGACCTATGTTATCTGATACCGGAGTTGTACCTAGTCAAGAGAAGACCTCTAACTTAGAAACATCTATAGTTTTTGTCCCTCCCACCCACACTAATGTGGTAAATCCCCCATCCAGTTCAAGTCAACCCTTGGGGGCACAACCTGTTACCATTCAGTATTCTAGTGGTCATGGTTATCAGATACCTATAGGTAATCATCCGTCTAATCCTACTGGAATTCCATACCCTAGCAACACTTTTACGCCATGGGGGCAACCCAACTGGTCTTACATGCCAGCCATGGGAGGGATACCTATACATACTACGGGATGTGTGGGAGGACCACCTTATGGAGATCCTTCCCATGGGGGACCTAATGGTCCCGAAGGATTTGGTGGTCCTTCTCATGGTCTTGGCGGTCCTAGTGGTCCTGGGGGACATGGTGGCTTTCCTCCTTATGGCTCTGGAGGGTCTAATGGCCCTCCACCTAGTGGTTCTGGTGTCTTTGGAGGTTTTCCACCTCATGGAGGCTCCAAAGGGCCTGGTGGTTTTCCTCCTGGTGGTCCTGGCAGTCTTGGTGTCTCTGGAGGTCCTCCTCCTGGAGGCCCTAGTGGTCCTAGTGGTCCTAATTCTAGAAATAAACCCCCCATGGGTAGATTTTCTGGTAGTTTTCCCTCACAGCAACCTGTTTACCAGTCTACCTATGGCACTACTAGTAATTACATGCCATATCAATATTACCAGTATGTGGAGCCCAACAGAGAGTTACCTTTCCTAGGAACTTTAGACTTACCTGATTTTTCCAAGTTGATTAATGACCCCATTCGACACAATCCCTTGTGGCCTCCCATTCCGGTAAAGTTACCATCGGATATTCCAAAATTTGATGGGAAGTAGGGTGAAGATCCACAGAACCATGTTATGAATTTTCATTTGTGGTGTTCCTTGAACTCCCTCATGGATGATTCCATTCGGTTACGACTCTTTAGAGCTTAAGTGAAGTTGTTTAACACCCTTGTGAAAGTAACTGAACTAGCATAAATAAAAAGAGAGTTGTCGGACCTTGAGAGTTGGAGAGTCCTATCGAGTCTTACCATAAAAGTTATCGCAGCGCAGGAAGGCGATATCGCACTGTCGAAGGAGCCGCGGTGTGGGATGTCGCAGGTAAGGAGTCAAGTAGAAAGGAAATTTTGCACATCGTCAGAGAAGCCGTGATGTGATAAGATTCTGTCTCATAGCAGAGTTTGCGCGGAAGAGAGATATAGCATTATAAAGAGACTCAACTGGTTAACCAGAATCAAGAGAAACCTAGGATGCTGCAGAACCTGGTTGAGGACACCTGAGTCTTCAGCCACCCCATCTAGGATCACTTCAGGTGAGACTTCAGGCCATTCTGTGGTCTGTCACCGAAAGGGCCAGTGATCTAGGGGTTTTGCTGGTACATCACAGTAAACCCGGGTCTGCCCATAGAAAACCAACAAATGGTTCCGTTGCCAGTTTTGAACAAATTGAAGAGCTAATGTTCTGTTGGCATCCTACTAAAGAAGAAATTAACCACTCGGTAAAGTCTAAGGAGAGAGAATTTGCTAAAAAAGAAAACAAGAGTCCTAGGCTTAGTACAGAGGACTAGTTACAGAAACATATCTTCACAGACCTGCATATGATATTTTTTGTGACCTATGAAAATGAGTTGTACGACTGGTTATCAAAGTTGACCGATAAGAACATAATCAAGAAAAAAAGGAACATTGTCTGGACACCGAAGCTGATTCACACCGTGAAGAGCGTTGATAATCCCATTTCGCGGGTAGTAGACTTCTGGCTTGCGAGTTTGCTGGAAGGTTTCATTACAGAGTTTGCAGTTGATCAAAGAAAGAGTTTCAGTGAAGTGGAGAGGTACTTCTTCATAGGATATCGCGAAGACTCCATCATTAGTCAAGCTATGCTCAAAGCGGCACAAGACTGTGTCGAAGCTATGGAAAAAGAAGTCGCAGGACTTCAAGAAATATTTACAAGGACTTCACAGGAAGCCAAGGAGAAACTACAGCAAGACAAGCCAGCTGTTAGTGGCTTAGGGACGAGCCACAAGTAAGTGTTAGGGGATTGTTGGAGCAGGGCCTGTAGCTACAGGAAAAGTTGTTATATCGGGACAAGAAAGTTAAAAGAAACAGTACCTGAAGCGGCTGAGAAGAGAGAGCTCAACCACTGCACTTAAGGTAGCAGCAAAGACAGGAGGGCTAAGCTACCCTCATAAAGGAAAAGGAGCAACGGGCTGAGGTATTGAAGACAAAGGATAGAAGGGGAGTGACCGAGGAAGCGACGCCCATACCCACGATTAGCGCCAGGAAGCGTGGAAGACTGCAGAGAGCTACATTATGACCAGTAAGAGGCAGTTCAAAGTATAGATACGTCGACTGTCACAGTTAGGGTTTTTGGGTTACTGTTGGGGTAGGCCCACAGTTTTGTATCAAGGTGAGACCTTCGGGCCACCTATTTAAGAATGTATTTTGTACTGTGAAAGGTTGGTCAGTTGGGTAGTAGATAGGCAATTAGCTAGTTGTTTAGTCATCTGTATTGTAATATATTGAGAAAGAGTCGAGCTCTGGTTCTCTTATTCAGTCTGTATTATCTTACTATAACCAGTAGCCGACTCCTCGAGTATGAATGTAACAATCCGCATGGATTGAGAGAGAGAGAGAGAGAGAGAGAGAGAGAGAGAAGATTGTAAGAAGAAAGCAGAATAGAAGGAGAAGATATCTAAGAGAGAAGGGCTCTAGCTGAGAACGTGGAGTTTCCCAGAAGATCTCAAGCTGCAAAATAGGTTGCAGTGGAACTGTGTGTACTCTCTCCAGATATAATATAAACACAAGTTCCTATGGACGTAGCTTCCTTCTTGGAAGTGAACCACGTAAAATCCGTGTGTTGCGCGACTGTTTCATGTGATTGTGTTTACTTGTTTGCTATCTGTTACCTGTTACATGACCTTAGTTAACAGTTAATGAATGTGTGCATGTTATCCTTCAGTTTATAGTAACGTAGAAGGTTGAATGTGAGTTGGATGTGTTAAGTATCCTACATACAAGTTTATCAATGTTTGATTCAGACCGTAACAGTTACAGTGTTAAGGGATTCCTATATATTCAGTTTAGTAAGTTAAGCGCAATAGATGTCAAGCATGCTAGACTGTAGAGCTTAAGTGAATTTGTTTAACACCCTTGTGAAAGTAACTGAACTAGCATAAACAGAAAGAGAGCCATTGGACCTTGAGAGTTGCAGATTCCTATCGAGTATTACCATAAAATATATCGTAGCGCAGGAAGGTGATATCGCACTATCGGAGGAGCCATGGTGTGGGATATCGTAGGTAAGGAGTCAAGTAGAAAGGAAAGTTTACGCATCGTCAGAGAAGCCATGATGCGATAAGAGTCTGTCTCATAGCAGAGTCTGCATGGAAGAGAGATACAACATTATAAAGAGACTCAACTGGTTAACCAGAATCAAGAGAAACCTAGGATGCTGCAGAACCTGGTTGAGGACACCTGAGTCTTCAGCCACCCCATCTAGGATCACTTCGGGTGAGACTTCAGGCCATTCTACTATCTGTCACTGAAAGGGCTAGTGAGCTAGGGGTTTTCTTGGTACATCACAGTAAACTCAGGTATTCCCAGAGAAAACCAACAATTTCCATCCAAGTAGAAGTGGTAGATGCCCCTTTGGATTATAACCTCCTTTTAGGAAGGAATTGGTTCTATGCCATGAATGCTGTTTCTTCAACAATATTTCGAATAGTCCAATTCCTGCATCTTGGGAGAATTGTTACCATTGATCAGCTTGATTTCTGTACACCAGATGTTACTACCTCCATGACTAATAACATCCCCTCGTTAGGTTAGTCCCCTCCTCCTTACCAGTCAATTAGGGTAGCTATGCTGAAGGATTCCTCCCTTATGGGCATTTTTCCCTCTACTCCTCCTAGCACGGATACCGCAATAGTACATATGATCACCTCATTTGATATTGAGCCCCAGGGCCAAAATGTTGTTGATTCCACCTCATTGATCCCACACGAAGCTATATATGACACCATTCAAACTTGTTCCGATGATCACACTGATGACATTGATTTAGTGGCTTCAAATCCTTACCATTTACCGTACTGGTTAGAACCTTCTCTTTCGATTCTAGATTATCTCTCCAAGAATTTTCCTTTCGACAAGTCCATTATAGAGATCATGAATACGAATGAGCCCATTTGGGAGGATCACCATCATAGATCCATGTTCCTCCCCAATACCAGTTCGGGAAGCCATGATTTTGCATCCTTGTTTCCTACTAATATTGTCAACGTTCCGTAAAGTCCTATATTGTTGCAAGACATAGATTCTGAAGGAAACCTTTGCAACATTACTCAGACAAACCCAATTGACATATCAACCAAGCTTGATGTTATTGAGCACGTTCATGTGGGGTAGAACTGCTCCACAGGTGAATCTGAAGCATATAAAGCACTTTTTAAGGAATTATGTGATATTTTTTCTTGGTCCTATGAAGAGATGCCAAGGATTGACCCTTCCATTGTGGTCCATGAGATTAAAACTTATCCCATGGCTAAACCTGTCAGGCAGAAACTTAGGCAATTCCATCCTAGGAAGGCCGCAACTATTAAAGTTGAGATTGAGAAACTTCTAAAAGCTGGTTTTATTTATCCTGTACCTCTGACGAAATGGGTATCAAACGTTGTCTCTATCAATAAGAAGTAGGGAACCATTAGAGTTTGCATCGAATTTAGGGATTTAAATAAAGCTTGTCCCAAGGACAACTTTCCTACCCCACATATCGATCCGATTGTCGACAACTATGCTGGAAGTGTCATCTTTTCATTCATGGATGGCTTCTCCAGCTACAATCAGATTGAGATATTGCCCTCCGATCAACATAAGATGGTATTCATTTGCCCACGGGGAACCTTTGCATATAAGAAGTTACCTTTCGGCTTGAAAAATGCTAGAGCCACTTTCCAGCATACGATGTCCTATGCATTTCATGACATTAAACATATTGTTGAATCGTACCTTGACGACCTACCTACTCATTCACAATGACGGGAGGACCATCCTGGTCATCTTCGAGACGTATTCTTGAGATGCCGTCATTATAATATATGGCTCAATATGCATAAATGTATTTTTTGCGTTGAGACAAGATGTCTGCTTGGCTTTGTGGTATCCATAGATGGCATCCAGATCGATCCTTTGAATATTTCCGCTATCATTAATCTACCAGCCCCAACAAACATCCTTGAACTCCAAATTTTGCAGGGGAAGGAAAATTTTCTCCATCATTTCGTGTGCAATTTCCCTGAGAAAACACACGGTTATATGCGTCTCCTCAAGAAGAACACTCCATTCTTTTGGGATGATCAAGCCCAATTCACCTTTGTTAGTCTTAACCACGATCTGACTCATTCACCTATGATACACCCCCCAGATTATTCAAAGAATTTTCTCTTGTATATTGCTACCTCTGCTACTACCATCACCATGGTTTTAGTGCAGGACAATCTCCACAGTCAGGAGCATGTGATTTATTATGCCAGTAAGAATCTTATTGATTCTGAAACCCATTATTCACATGTGGAGAAGCTATCTTTGGCCATGGTCATTGTTGTGCAAAATTTTTGTCACTACATTCTGCTTCGCACTACCACTGTATTGGTAGACCAAAACCCAATGTACTACATTCTGACTCGTCAGGTACTCGGGGGCAAGTATTCCCATTGGATCGTCATCCTTCAGGAGTTCGATCTAGAGTTTTCCAAGGCTACATCAAAGAAATCCTTGGTTTTTTCTGAGCTTATATGTGACCTTCCCTATGCTACCACAGAATCTGAGCCCAGCGATTCATTTACAGATGAATTCCTATTCCTAATTAGCACTATTGATCCTTGGTATGGATATTTGCTGATTTATCTCCAGACCCAACATTTTCAGCCGCATCTATCCTGCGATGATCGTCCGCACATCCGTCACCATGTGAAGTACTATATTATCATAAATGATACCTTGTATAGACATGGGATTGATTCCATTCTTCGACGATGCCTCACTCATGAGGAGACTGAACATGTGCTGAATGATTTCCACTCTGAAGCATGTGGCGGTCATTTATCTGGGATGGCTACAGCCCAGAAAATCCTTCATGCTGGCTATTTCTGTCCTTCTGTCTTCAAATACTGTCATGAGGCTGTTGAGAAATTCCCACCTTGCCAACATTTTTATCCCAAAAATCACACCCATCCTGCTCTTCTTCATCCCATCATTGTCGTTGGCCCTTTTTCCAAATGGGGGATTGACTTTATGCATTGTAATCCTACCTCAACCAGTGGGCACAATTACATCATTGTAGTCATGGATTGTTTCATAAAATGGGCTGAGGCCATGCCTACATATGTAAAAGATGGTAAGACTACTTCTCTCTTCTTGTTCAATCATATCATAGCTATATTTGGAGTTCCATAGTCCATCGTCACTGATCACGGATCTCATTTCCATCATCAAATGATGGAGGAATTGAGTGCCAAGCTAGGTTTTCACCATGAAAACTCTACGCCATATTATCCACAAGCTAATGGTTAGGTAGAGGCCATTAACAAGGTTTTGAAAGCTATGCTTTGTCGGATGGTTGGAGATCATAAATCCAATTGGCATCTCGCTCTTTTTTCTGCTCTTTGGGCTTATCGGACTTCTGTGAAAACAACTATTGGTTTCATGCCATTCCAGCTTGTCTATGGACTTGAATCTATCTTGCCAATCCAATGTTAGATTCCATCTTTACAACTTGCCATCAAACTTATCCCAGACATAAGAAACGCGTCAAGGTGCAGTATGATAAATCCCTCCAGCCTCGTGTTTTCAATGAGGGTGACCTAGTTTTGACTTATGACCAGAGATATGACAAGCTAGGGAAGGGTAAGTTTGAGTCCATGTGGTATGGACCTTTTGTTATTTCCAAGGTGTTAGAGAAAGGAGCCTATGAGTTATTTGATTATGATGGAATCCCTTTGGGGCAACCTCACAATGGGTTGTACATGAAAAAGGTACTATGCCTAGGTTTTCTTGGATGGTATCTTATATATATGTATATTGATTGACTTTCAGTGTGCTTTCAGTATTTTCAAGATGGTTTTGAGATTTAGTGTCCACATTTATTTATACCATGTTTTGGTCATGCAGATGGCTTTCTACGGCTTTGTTGATGGTGTGTGCCACCACACCTTGAATATAGCCTCGGCTGCTTGGGTTCTCTATTCCCCAGCTGAAGATTTGGTTAGTTCAGGAGCAGTTTGTTTAGGTCCCACTACAAATAACATCGTCGAGTATGAAGCAGTCATCGGTCTTCTGACTGAAGCTGCCTCCCAGGATGTCTGTGATCTAGTAGTTTTGATGGACTCTCAGCTCGTTGTTTGTCATTTAAACCATGTATACACCATTAGCAATCGGTGCTCCTCCACCTCTTCAGGAGGGTACGTTTGTTATAAATATCTTTTGGAACCATTACATATAGGAATATCCCTAGGGAACATAATGTAATTGTTGATTTATTAGCTAATTACATCCTAGATTGGCATATTGCCCATTCATGACGTTAAATCAAACATGGTACATTGTAAATAAACATTTAAAGACACATAGAACTCATAGAAAATGCATTTATCCATTTGAAACTTATAAACACCATGTAAAAATATGTATATATATATACGAAAACGTTTTATGAAAATAGGTCTTGAGACCTCATCTGAAGCATGTAGGATTTCAGGAAAAATCATCATACAAAAATCTTGAAGCTATCAGCTTTCAGTATACATGTCTCATCCACTAATGGTTCTCGTGATAGCACATCATTGCTCGAGCCACCCAGCGTAGTAGCCTGTTGAATCGGCCTAGTACTCCCACTGTAGATCTTTGATATCTAGTCGGGAGGCCATCTATATCAGCATTTGGGATGTCCAAAGTCAACCTCTCTAGGTTCTCCTCCAGCTCCCCGGTGATATCATCACCCTATGGCACGAAGCGAGCTCTAGCTCTCCTGTCTAATGGAGATGCTCCTCCAAGCCTAGCTGCTCCAACATCTGCATGAAGACAAACAGGTCTCATCACTTATCATAAAAAGTATAAAACATAAAAAAAAATAAAAACATTTTCCATTGTTAAGGTTTCTTGCTTCTTACCAATGTCACCAGACTACCCTCCAGGTGGGAGTGGTAGGTTAGGATCACCTGTAAAATATGTGCCCGCATAGGCATAGTCCTCGACCATGAGCATCTAATCCAACATCCATCTGAAGAATGCATCATTGAACTTCACTCTACCCCTACCCACTCTTGTGTAAGCCATGACCTGGACCCACCTCAGCATACGGGGGTCCTGTGCTCTCAGACTCTGGAAAGTCACCTAGGGTCTCATATGGGGGACCCACTAAAAGAAGAAGCAAGCTAAGATGGAACCAAAGCCAAACTTCTTCAGCTCTCCCTGTCGACATTTAGTCAGCTAATCCTTGAAGATTGGAAGCAATTATTCCACCCAGTTGAACACCGTAGGTGCCATAGCCTCTAGGGCATGCATCATATGTGCCCTAGAAGCATGATGTACACCTTGGCTCCCTACCACCCTTTGCATGGTGAACATAACAATCCATAGAGCCTTGTCTGTCACTACCCTGATGGGGATTTTCTTCCTCGATGTTCCTGTACTTGGTACACAGTGCCAATCTATGAGCTCTTTGGTGGTAATGTCCCCGCCATGAGAACCTATCAGTGAGATGGGGGAACCCCATCTCGATATGCTAGTTAGGAAGTAGATATCCTCTACCTCCACTATAAGTATATGTGCCCCCACCTCAAAATACTGCTATTTTGGATTCCACATTCTCAGTATGTGTTCCAATAGTCTCTCGTGGGACACCATGCTTAGTGTCCAGAAGAACTTTAGGATCCCATAGTTCCAGAGTGCAGCAATACAAACTGGATTCCTTTTAGCAGCGACATCCTCATCATCATGTGTTCTTTCCTTCCATATCACCATATTTTGGAAGCCTAGACCTGCCAAAAATGACAATGGTATACATTAATATCATCCTTGAGTCATTGCAAATCAAAATAATGAGTAAATTTTGAACATATCACTTGTTTAACTTTGCCACGGTCAGCACCTCCTATGCCCTGTTGGAGACAGGTGGTGGCACCACATGTCCACCATATTTTTGGCACGGTTCTCGGGTGGTACCGCATATCCCTCAAGGGGTAGCCATAGTGCCCAAAAATTGGATTTTAGGGCCTGACAAATAGGCCTAAAACCCCACCAAATACCAAAATAAAAGCTATGAAATGAAAGATAAGGGTCTTAGCTGTTACCTGCAACTGACGAGACTGAAAACGGACAGTGGGAACTCCCGGTATCAGCTGTGGAAGATCTGGCTAGAAAATGCTCCAAGTGCTCTCTGCTAGAGGTAAATAGCGAAATTTTTGGTTTTTTACTATTTACCTACCTTATATAGACATTTTTGGGTTTGAATTAGTATATTTTTGATATTACATCATGTTCTGGTCAAAATCTATTTTCCATAATCCCTTAATGTTGATTTTGGATGCATTTAACACTTGTTTATGAGTCGTCTGTAGGTTGACTTTAGTAAAAGATTTGGAAAGTTTGTTTATGGATTTTTCATACTTTCACAAAACAGAAAAGGTCTTTGAGTGTTTATTGTGACACTTTGTCATGCTCGTTAAAATCTAGTATCAAAGTTTTGAGTCTAGTTCAAGTTTCTTTCCAGGCTTGTAAAATATGACATTGTTTAAAGAAGCGCCATGGAGTCTTCTTTTCACATCTTCTTTCAGACTCCTTAAACACGAAAAGATAGTCAAGTCCATTTCTGAATCTTTCCAGGCTCATAAAAAGTGAAATTTTATAAAGAAACCTCATGGAGTTCTCTTTAAACCCTTTTTAGGCTCCCTAAATACGAAAACATTGTCGAGCGATCTTGTCTTCTTCATGCTCATTAAAGTATTTGAAGAGTTGTCCATCCGATGGTAGGTTATCTCTTTCTTGGTTCAAATAGGATTGTTTATGAGAAAGGAACACTCCATCCAATTGTGACTGGAAGATTTCTCTAAGGTATGATTTTATACTTTTTTAGGCCTTAGAGACTAAATCATACGAAAAAGGACCCCCATGGATTTTTCTTTCGTATTCGTTCAGACTCTCTAAACATGAACGATACCGAGTTTTCTTTCAGTGGACTCGTTAAATTAAACATTTAGAGACCCATTTTGGGAATGAACCCCTCCTCTCTCAGTTTCGTAAAACATATGAGACTGGACTTGTCTTCTGACAAACTATATTGAGTGTTTGTTACCCTCTTTGAAATCGTAAACCCAAAAAGAGGCACTCATCAATCATGATGGGGGAAATGGGAAGGGAATCATTTTGCAAATAATGGCAGTTGTTTGTTGTTACCTTTGAACATGGCCCTTGTCTACACAATCATGTCATTCAATTGGTTATTCATCTGATCTCCATGATGATCCACTTTCATGAGTCATGCCAATCCTTTGAGTCTTTCAAAAGAATGCATTGTACACTATCGCATTGTGTATCTGTCCCGTCTAGTCATGCTGCCAAGTCATTTTGTCATGCTGCCCGATGTTCAAAGGGGATATGAAGAAGTCTTACCTCTGTAGTCTACATAGTCTTTGTGTCAGTATCTTTGAGTCAGTCATATGGTTACTACATTCACATCATTCCAAAACTATGTTCCAAGTTTTGTGTCGTCGATATGGGACTCATCATGGCCCTCCTTCGACGAGACTATTCTTGTCAACATCAGCTCATCATTCAGGTAATAGTCTTAGAAACAATATTTAGTACCTTGAGATCTGTATGCCTTAATGACAGATTCTCTCACTCTCAACATAGGTTCACATCATTGACCTTTGATCGATAGAATCGACTGGGTGTTCGAGATCAGGACATCTATTCGCACTTAGTAGATTGTACTAGGGTACCTTGGGAATCATTGACATTAATGGTGATCTTCCTTGCACTTGTTAACGCTTCACATAATTGGCCGGTAATCAATTGGTTTCTACCATGTCCGACTTCAGATCACTATAATCACATGGATAGAATCGTACTTTGTGGAAGACGAGACGAAGACCCTGGGATTTTGTTTAAAATCACTCATTGCTTTTTCCCCTGGTTGCGATGGAGTTTTGTATATCTAGCATGGATCCACACTTGTATGGTCATGGCTATGTTCAAATTTTCATCTGTATGACATAGATCTATGTTGTATATCTGGTAGCTATGTCCAAGTTTGAGTCCTCTATCACATGGATCTACGCTATATTCTAGTAGCCATGCTTGTTTATTCCACTCATGGATATGACTTGTATTGGTATGCAACTATGAGTTTGGTTACTTGTGTCTATGAGTCAACATACTGATGTACTACAGATGCCTACTTGACTACATACTCCGATCGAGCCGACATTTTCATCTCCTTGCAATGACTTATTCTCAAAGCTCTCATTTATCGTATAACTCTAAGACTCATGCTTTTGGGGGTATCCTGTTATACCAAAATCCTGTCACCATCATGTGATAAGACCTTTGACATACCTACTTGCCTTGAATCCTAGCTTCTGGAGTGAATAGTAAATGGTTTTTATCAGTCTATCATACAAATTCCTAGCACCATGCATGCCCCTTTATCCAGGAGTGGTACCCCTGCTCGCACCACCTTTCATCGGTTGTCCACAAGTGGTGCCCCCACCAATTTCCCTTGGTCCATACGTGGTTATTACCAGAACCGCTCTGTCATAGAAGGAGAAGCATGGAACCCTGGGTAAAAAGGGAAAAAGAGAAGTTTCTTGAGGCTTCTAGATGATAAGCCTCAAGATATCCCTTATCCCTACTGTTGTGGGTTGGTTGAGCTCGAGATCCCTCATCCTAGGATCTTAGAGGCCACCTCACCCACTAATTTCTCAACCATCTCTATCCATTAAAGCCCTATAAATATGAGCTCTTAGCCATGGTTGAGGGGGGAACATTGAAGGTATTGTTATGCTATTGGATTTATTCTTGGCCCAAGATCATTTGGAGAGAGCATAGAGAGCTAGCGTTGGAGCTTTTGGGAATGAAGAGTTGGTTTCATGGAGATGCATGTCAACACTAAGGCTTGGTTGTAAAATTCTTCATATTTCTAATGCAAGTTGATTTTCTGTCCCATATATATTGTTGATGTTTGATTTTAGATATATATTGCTAGATTCCTTAGTCACTGGCATAGATTAGTAGATCACATTTTGGTTTCTTTGATTTGTTTCGTGTTGAGCTTGATTACAGGTACACGGGTGGACTATCAAAGCCTCATATTCTAGATATCTACAATGTCTAGGGAGAGTTATCAGCCTCTGTGATCTATTTGTTCAGGATCTGAACCATTCAGACCAGTGGAAAACCTTGTTGTTCATAGGAGGTGAAATATTCCAGCTAATAGAATGTAAACAATGTAACTCGACTGTGATTTTTATAATGCATTGCAATTAGTTACTAAGTAAACACAGAGAATTATAAACCTATCATAACATAGTTTAACTTCTTGAATAAAAATTAACCTACTATCTATAATTACAACATCTTATATACTAAATATTTTCTTAACATATTAATCCTTCTACCTGTACTAGATGACTGCTATTTCTTTTCTAATATATTTACATAAATGAGCTTGTTAAAACAATAAACATAGATAATCAGATTATTATTCTTTTTAATAATAACCTACATACTGAAATAAATTACTCTGCTACTATGAAATGCAGAACCATATCTATTCTATTCAGTCTCTTAACATATTCTTTCATCTAATGTAATTACTCTATCTGTGCTGGAGTACGGCCTGGTCCTTCTAGGTGTGGAAAAACACAGACTAGAATTATTTTCCATTCTAACAATTTACAAAGTGAAAATTTAACATTCATTTAATAGTTAGATTCTGATTTATCTATCTAACACAGTAAAACAAATAATGTAGAACCTGATTAGGATAAACAACAACAGTGTTAGGAGGCCATTCATCCCTACCAAACTCCTAGAGAGCACTCAAACAATGCTTCCTCAGGACCCCCGAGCCTGTTCTAGGTCTTCTTGGCTGATAATTGGTGGACCATGCAAAAAGTAGACTGATCCAATAACTTAGTAAAACACCCTACACTCAGTAGTAAAATCTTTCAACTTAAAAGCTGCACTAGATCACTCAATAGTTATCCCCTCAAACTCTTTCCAAAAATCCCTTCCATTGAATTTCTCTGAAGTACATTCACCTGAATGATCACTTCTCTAGAATGAGCAGCCTCAACTCTCTTCAATGGGAAATTTTATAAATATTTCCTAGGTCTTTTCCATTAGTTTTCATTAATTGAGCCACCTGCTATGATTCCACTTTCTTGGGGAATCATGACCCCAAATGTAGGGAGGTTGCCACCTGCAACAGTTGGAAGTGGTTTGAGGATGCTGCCACATGTCTGTTTGCTCTCCACCCACTCTCCTCCACCAATTTTACCAGTAAACACTCTTTTAACAGCTCTCTTAAGTTGGTGTCTCCTCCTTTATTTATTTATAATAAAAATATTCAGAATTACATTAAATATCCTTGACTCTACTGAGTCATCGATTACAACTTAGCATAAAATTTAACATATTGTCCTAAAATAAAATCAAATAATGTAATATTGGTTTTGCAAAAATTGGGGCATGTGACACTTGAGTATCGAGTTTCGAAATCTAGAAGATTCTTATTGGCATAATAAATCACATGTTCTAGGTCGTTCTGGTCCTCTTGAGCTAAAACCATTCCGATAGTAGTAGTAGAGGCAGCAACATACAAGAGAAAATCATTCAATTAATCCAGGGGGTGTATGATGAGTGAATGAGTCAGAGCATGTTTAATATTATTGAAGGCTTGCTAGGCCTGGTCATCCTAGAAGAATGAAGTATCCTTCTTAAGAAGACACATATAACCATGTGTTTTCTCACCGAAGTTACAAACAAAACGACGAAGAAAGTTTTCCTTCCCTTGCAAACATTGGAGTTCAAGCAAGTTGGTTGGGGCAGGTAAAGTGAGTATTGCAGCAATCTTTAAGGGATCAATCCAAATACCATCCTTGGAGACTACGAAGCCTAAGAGACGTCCCATCTCAACGCAAAAAACACATTTGTGTGGGTTCAGTCATATCTTGTAATGGTGATATCTCAGGAAAATGTCTCTAAGATGTCGAGGATGGTCTTCTCGTAGCTATGAGCATGCAGGGAGATCGTCGAGGTAAGGCTCCACAATATTCTTAATGTCATGAAATGCATAGGACATGACATGCTAGAATGTGGCCCCAACATTCTTAAGGCAAAAAGGTAACGTCCTGTAGTCAAAGGTTCCCCACGGGCACACAAATGTCGTCTTATGCTGATCGATGGGCAGTATCTCAATCTTATTGTAGTCAAAAAATCCATCCATAAATGAGAAGATGACACTCCTAGCATAGTTATCGATAATCTAATCGATGTGTGGAGTTGGAAACTTGTCCTTGGTACAAGATTTATTCAAATCTCAAAAATCGAGATAGACTCGAATAGTTCCCTGCATTTTGTTCACAGGAATGATATTCAATACCCATTTCGTTAGGGGTATAGGATAGATGAATCCTGCCTTCAGAGGTTTTTCGACTTCAGATTTGATATCCAGAACCTTTTGTGGATGGACTCGTCTCAATTTTTTCCTGACTGGTCTGGCTGTAGGATAGGTTTTGATCTCATGGACTACAATGGATGAATCTATCCCAGGCATTTCTTCATAAGACTAGGCAAAAATATCTCAGAATTCCTTAAAAAGTGCTTTATAATCTTTAGTTTCATCTATTGAACAATTTTTCCCTATGTGAACATGTTCGATAGTTCCAGACTTGACTGATATGTCGATTGGAACTGTTTTGGTAATGTTGCATAAATTTCCTTCAGACTCAGAATCTTGCAACAAGACAGGTGTTTGCGAATTGTCGACAATATCAGCACCCAAAAGAGATACAAAATCATTATCTATCATGTTAGCACTAAATTTATTTTTGTCGGAATTGGTCTTATTGCCTTCAAAATTTTAAGTTTTCATGGGTGATTGAGTTGGTTTCCAAATTTTTCTCAATAAGCTATTTCCAAGTTGGCAAAGAAGAGAAGTTAAAGGAATTTTAGGCAAAAAGAGAAATATTTTTTTCACAAGTGGGGCAAAAATTTTTATTAACTTTTGAATGAAATTTATAAAACGGGTTTTATAAAGTTATTATTTTATTTATATTCAAACTTATATAGTTTTGGATATTTTTTCCAAAGTCAAAAAGCGGCCTCTTATTCACCAAACCAAGTCTTAATGAAGGTTTAAGCACTAAACAAGATCTATTACCTTTCTTAAGGTATAATCAAACCACTAGCACATATAATAATCCAATGGCTAATGTAAAAAGTGAAAACTCATCAATGGGTATTAGTGTTTCCGGAGAGTAAAGTTGTGAGGTGGTTAAATTGGAAAGGTGGTAGCAGAATTTAAACCACTTTCCACGTGGTAACTTTTGGTGAATTCCGCGGAGAAAAGTAGTTTGGGAAAAACAACTCAGTGGAGTCTCTGGAATAGACCATTATGTAAAGTTGAATTGGTTTTTAAAAAATCATTTCATTTGTGTGCTGCGCATGAAAGGAAGGAGACAGTCCACCATATTTCCAAACTCAACTTTTACGTGTTTGTAATCACAGGGAAAATGGCGGAGGTAAAGAGTCTGATCAAGGAGCTAGAAATTGATTTTAATAGAGCAAGAAAAGAGAAGCCACCACTCAAAAATGCAAAAGGGAAGCCCAAAATGAACATCAGCCCAGAAGTGTTGCAGAAATATATACAGTGAGAACATTCGTGAAGGTATTGGTATGTGTTTAAAGTCTTACAAACATAATTTACAATGGATAGTGTGCCAAAGCTTGGGATTATTCAAGTGTTTGGAGGCACTATTAACAAATATGGCTACCTTGATCAATCAATTCATGGGATTTCTCTTACAATAGATGATATTACAAGGATAGATGCTATATGTTCTTTTTTTATGAATTACAGTTAAACAATTCAAGGTTTAGAAGCAACATAGCATATTTTTTCTGAAAATGATTGTTTTAGTCATTTCATTCAAAGACTTGTTTCCAGAAAAGAAAAGAAAAAAGTTTCAAAAACTCGAAGAGGTTTTTCATCATAAAATTATTATATACAATAACCTCTCTCGGTGTTTATCCAGGTGCTACATATTGGGAGAATCAAAGTCATCTTCAAAGGGAAAATGTTCAGATTTCAAAATGACTGTTCTAGTCATCAAATTAAAATAATTGTTTACATCAAATGAAGATTAATTTTGAGAAATTGAGAGATTTTTTCTTCAAAAAATACCTATCCACAATAACCTCTTTCATTTTTCACATAGGTGCTATGGTTTAGTAGAAACAAAGTCAATTGTACATGCCATTTTTCATGTTTTCCAAAGGACTATTTCAGCCATGAAATTCAAAGAATTTTTTTGGACAAATGGAATTTAATTTTACAAAACTGAGAGAGGTTTGTATTCCTAACAGGCCTATAATCAAAAACCTCCTTCATGTTTTACATAGTAATCACAGGTTGGGAGAATTTAAAATATCTTCACAAGTCATTTTTTCTAGAAATCTACAATTTTATTATCTAAGTCATCAGTTTCAAAGAAAGATTACAAGGATCTTGAGATTATTTTGGAGAAATTAAGACACGGGTTTTGTCAGGAACATGTTCAATTATAAAAACCTCTCCCATATTTCACACAGCTATCACCATCAGAGATATGCAGGAGAAACGTTGTTGTAATTGTTTCTATTTTTAGAGTTCAACTAGGTTTTGAATTCAAGGTTAGGTAGAGGTTATTCTTATATAAATTAAAATGTAATTGATAGTTTTAGGGGGATTTTCAAGAGAAGAGATTCTCTACATTTTAATGGCTTTAAGTTTTCAATATATGAATGAAATTTGCAGAGGAGGAATGTAAAACCTTTTTCATGACAGAGATTCTTGTGCCATCTTTTTCTTCAGTAAGTAATTTCTTTATGTGACTATTTATCCTATTTCCCACTCTAATTTGTATTTGATTTCATGCTTGAGCATTTGTTTTTATGGGATAGAATTCATCATGCATGCTCTAGGTCCATTGTTCAAGCATTTTCAAAATATTTTCTTCTAAAGTCTTGCAGAATTCACCCTAGTTAGGTGCTTTGTTTGATGGGATGTCTCCCTTTGTCTACCAATCAACCTGCTATTACCTCAAGACTAAGAAAAGGGTGCCTACCTTGAATCTATTCATAAACCTTCAAAACTTTACCTCTTGCAACCTATTTCAGATCTTATTGTTGACTCCATTTCCCAATGGTCTCCTCCATGACTATCTTACCAAGTCTTTTAAAACAAACTTGTCCTATTTGTCCCATCAAAAATATGACCCTCTGATTGTCTTTGATTGAATATCCTAAGTTTAAAAACTTTTTAAATAGTGAGATATCCCTCTCTGACTGTATTAGGTCAAAAATACATTCTAAAGTGGTTTTTGTTGTTACCTTGGGATTTACCTTTCACAACCTGGGTACATTCTGAGTGATAACATACCGAATTGGTATTAGGAAGGAATGAAGATTTGTGATGGTGATCCCTCCATATAGATGTACTTGTATTCATAATATCTATAATAGACTCATCCGATGGAAAAGTCTGGGAGAGATAATACAAAGTAGGAAGTGAAGGTTCTAACCAGTAGGGTAGGTGGTAAGGATCTGAATCCACCAGATGAAGATCATCCATAGGAACATCGGAAATAGATTGGATGGAATCATAAACTGCTTCATGCGGGCTGAGGGAGGATGTATGAACAACTTGTTTACCCTTAGGATCATAATTAAATGAAGAGATCATATTGATCTGTTTCTATGCTAGAAGGGGTTGACAAAAACATGCCCATGAGGGCAGATTCTTTCGACATCCCTACCCCAATCGATTGGTAAGGAGGAGGGGAATGAACTAGAAAAGGGATATTATTCATCATAGGAGTGGTAAAATTCAGTGTACATAAATAAAGTTGATCAATTGTTACAATTTTTCCCAAATGCACAAATTGGAGGGTTCTAAATACTGTCGAAGTGACAACGGTCATAGCATAAAACTAGTTTCTTCCTAAGAGAAGATTGTAGTCTAACGGGGCATCCACTACTTCCACCTAAATGGAAAAAATTTACCCCCCATCTCAGTTAAAAGGGACAACATGAGACTGTAGGGCTGGAAACCTCTTCCATCAAAGGCTTTTAGTGTCATCGGTGAGTTTAAAAGATCAGGAGAGCTAATGGATTTCCAACAAGACAAAGACAAAACAGAGGTTGAAGCACCTTCATCTAGAACAGTCATAAAGACCTTTTTTCCAACTACTCTAGTGATGAATTGAAAATCAAGTTGATGAGGTAATATAGGTTTAAGGTTCTCCGATTTGAAATGAATTAGATTCATGTCACTTGGTTTCATGGATCCCAAAGCAGTTTATAAGTTTTTGCGTTGTGTGGGACAACTTTGGAGCACTTCTAAGGTAGACATTGAACATGGTGCCTAAGCTATGTCTTCTATAACATTATAGAACTATGTAGCTCAGGAATTAGGGTTAAAAACAACATTCCTAAGAGTACTCTTGGGTGGACACAAAATCATGTCAAGATTAGGGTTCTCAATCATTAGGGGACCATTGGAAGAGGATGTGGGAGAACTAGTAGAAGGAGCTTTATCAGGAGAAGGTTTCTCAATTTTATTCTCCTCTAGTTTATCATATGACTAACTTCGAGTTGTTAGATTAATAGTTTCCGATGACATCATTCAAATTTCCTCTATGGAACTAGAATTTCCCTGGTTAGACATGTGGTCTACTAGTTGTTGCTGAGAAGGAAAAGGATCAGTGAGAACTATCGGTGCGGAGTTACTCTTTAAAAAATTATTAATTTCATCACATTAAGGACACTCTTTCATGAAATGATAGCCACCACACAATAGGAAGGGATACTTAGCTTTCCTTTTTCCTTTATTGTCATTCTCCGGGGTTTTAGGTTTGGGGTTTTCCTGTTGGTTTTTGGGTTTCTTGTTTTCACCTTTTCCTTTCTTCTTATTACCAGATGACTGCATAATTTGAATAGCATTCACCTCAATGGAAACCATAGGATCGGAAGGAGTAGTAGTGGAAGGACTGGGTTGTTTAGTAGCTTTTACTACTGACGGAGACTGGATTGAACTGATAACCCCATCAATAGGAGTTTCTGTAGGTGTCTTACCTTAGTCCGTGCTGGGACAAGGAGCTTGAGGAATTAGATGATACAAGGTTTCGGACTGGGAATATACCAAGTCTAGATATTGAGCACAAATAATGGCATGCTCTTCAGTAACAACACCTCCCATAGCCACATCTTGGGCAATGGGTTGCAACAAAGACTTCATAAACCAATTAGCTAAGAGTTAGTCTGGGATAGGAGCTTTAATGAGTCTTGTCTGCCTTCTCCATTCATGGATATGGTATGAAATATGCATGGAGGTGTTTTGATGCAGAGAGGTTAAAAGGTTTGTACCCATTTCATATCGAATGGGTAGCTGAAAGTGTGTGAGGAAAACAGTCACCAAAGCACTAAAATACACAAATGAGTGTTGTGGAAGTTCGATGTACCACTTCACAACCTTGCCAGTAAAAGTGTGTTGGAAGAGTCTTAATCGAATAGAATCATCCATTAAGGAATTGGATGAACACCATTGATGGAAAGTCATAACATGTTTTTTGGGATTACCTCCCTGCTTACCATCGAATTTTGGAATATCCGATGGTAACTTGACTGGAATAGTACACCATGAAGAATTGTGTTGGATGGGGTCATTGATCAATTTAGATAAATCAGGAAAGTCCAAAGTTGCTAGGAAAGGTAACTGACGATTTGGTTCAACATACTGGTAATATTGATAAAGCATGTAACCACCATTAGGACTATAATTGGATTGATACATAGGCTACTGAAAAGGTTGATGAGATGATGAACCTTCAGAAGATGGGCCTCTAGGGTTAGGGCCGCTAGAACCACCAAGGCCATTAGGAGGATTAGGAGGAGGACCGTCAAGACCACCAGGACCACTAAGAGGAGGACTACTAGGACCCTTGGGACCACCAGAACCCATAGGACCATCGGGAGGAGGATCACTAGGACCTCCAGGAGGAGGGCCACCAGAACCACCAAGACCCTCGGGAGGAGGACCACCTGCCCCGTGGGGGGGAGGGCCTCCATAAGGTGGCCCTCCAAGACCCCGAAGACCACCAGAACCACTAGGACCTGCAGGGGGAGGACCTCCATAGGGTGGTTCTTTGGCACCTCCAGCTGTATGAATAGGTATTCCTACCAAAGCTAGCATGTAGGACTAGTTGGGTTGCCCCCATGGAGTAAAAGTATTTCTAGGATATGGAATTCTAGTGTATGACATGCCTATAGGGGTAGGCTTATAATTCACATTTCCTACAGTTACTTGATTTTTCGGGTAGCCATACCCCCAAGAAGCTTGACTAATGACAAGTTGTGCCCCAAAGGGTTGATTTGAGCTCAATGGAGGGTTAATTATACTTATGGGAGGAACATAAACTATGGACGTGACTGCATTAAAGGCCTATCTAGTTTGAGTAAAAAATCGATTAGAAGGTAACATAGATCATGCCGGGGGTTTCCCCCCGACACTATAAGGCATTGACACAACCGAAGATGAATATTTCCCCCCGGGTCTTGAAGACCTAGGAGGACTAGAAACAAACCTAACATTTGCAACCACAGGATCAAAAGTTTGACCTAGGTGGGGTGGAGTCTCAACATGATCAATAGGTTTCATAGAATCAGTTGGTGAACGATATCCTTCTAGCCAAGGGTCCGTATTACGGGGAAGAAGAGATGAAATAGGTTCTTTCTGAGGGATTGGGGTTGCTAAGATATCATCTAGTCTTTGCATTCTCTCTTGAAAATCTTGTGCACGTTGAATAGCTGATTGAATTTGTCTATATTCCTCTTCACTATGTGAAGGATGTTTAGGAGAGGGCCTACTTAATCCAAATGAAGCAATGGCCTGTCCCATAGAGGTTCCCCAAAATGGAGCATCTGGACTATAATCTGGACAAACAGGACTATCAACATGACCTTCCAAAGGACCATGGAAAGAAGTGTCACTGACAAGAGGTTGTTGGACCAAGGGAGTAACGTAAGAAGTGAATTGGTCTCTGCTTTCTACAACTAGGTTATCTTCCACATGGGAAGTAGTTGTAGCTCTTTGGTCAGTAGCTTCCATGAGACCTTCTCCTGTAATGGGAGGAAATTCGGGTGGTAAGCCCTGTGTTCTTCTAGGCCATCTCAAATGAAACTCAGCCAGATTGCATAGTCACTAATATAACCTAGGGTTTCAAAGCTAAGAAAAAACACACCAAAAAACTTTCTCCTACTCAAGCTACAGGCCAACAAGAAAATTCAAATGGTCGGTCTCTCACCAGGATTGTCAAGTAGGTGCAACTTGCAATATACCACAAGGGTACGTGCATAGTAATCTCCCCGAATAATATTTTTGGTGTATTGCTCCACACAAGATGGCCAAAAGGATTTTATCAAATGGATAGGGTATCCTATTGGGTTCTCCTGATATACTCAAGGTACATGGGAGCTCAAATCGGTAGTAGTGTTGTCTAATGAACAACTATTTACAAGGGGCCTTTCGATATACACTCGAGTACATGAAGTACCTTTCTATATACCTCAAGGGTACGTGAAAGGATGTTTGATATACCGATGGTACGTGGAAGAACCATGAGAGTCCCGGGATGTAGTGTAGACAAGTAACGAAAGCTCCTATGCTTAACGACACCCAAACACGTCTCTAACCTAGAACTCAAATTTCTATACAAATTTTAAGCCTATAACTACTGTCAATTTTAAAGTGGACGGTTAGGTGAATGCATGAGGTTTTGACAGAAAAGTAAAACCATGCAAATATGAAATGCAGGTTCATTCACTTTACCATTCCGTATTCCTAATTACGGGAAGGAGAGAGAGTGTTTTTCTTTTCAATTTTGATTTAAGACCAAGAAAGTCCCAAACAACTATACTAAAAAATCATTTTTTCCTAGTATACAATCAATTAACACTTTTCTTCAAATCATCTCTTTTGAAAGCACACAGGTAGGGTAATATCTCTTTTCAAATGAAAAAGAAAGACAAACAACGCTCAAATATGCATATGCAAGCTATACTTTTGATTTTGTCTGAAGAATGGAAAGATCTAACTTAAAATATTCATACTTTTTCCTTTTGGTGAGATAATGATGCAAAGGAGATAAAAGAACAAAGGAGTCCTGAAAGCTTGTGAGGGTAATCAAAGATCCAGTGGCTTAGTCTCAATGAAACAATGACCCGATCTCAACAAATTTTCTTTTTAGAGCAAAAATAATTCTTTCTCACACTTAACAAGAAATTGAAACAAGCAAACTAATCTAATGGGGTCTTTCTTTTCAATGCTAGTCTATAACAAGCAAAGATCTAATCTGACCTATAGTTTCCAACTCACTCCATTCAAGAAAAAAAACTTACAAGTAGTAATGAATGATGAATCTAACCTAGATTTTTTATTTGAACAAACAAGAAATTTCCACATAAAAATTCCATATTTCAATCACTCAAGTAAGTTCAAATAAGTTTGGACAAAAGCAACTAAACACACAAAATCCAAAAAATGACAATTTTTTTGCCAAAACTTGAAAAAATCAAAGTCTAGGATAGGCCTATCTGGAACCACATAGATGAAGTTGTTGACAGAGTGGTTTTGAGGTAGAACCGCTTCTTGCTCACTGGACTCAGGAAATGGCACCACCTATTGCTAACTCGACTCAGGTGGTGGCATGCTTCTTGCCAAAGGCACATGTGCGATTCTCTGCAACAACCTAGAACACAAGGATAGTAAAAAATTAAGTTAGAAATGTCAAAATCTTCATAAAAACTGATGAATCAGCAATGATACAAAGCACAAAGAGTCAAGGTGGCTCATACCTAAAGAGATCTGAATATTTCAAACCAATACTTCAGTAGATCAGATGTAGATCTAACTGCAAAGATGGGAGGCTAGATCTTGGATTTAGACAAGAGTTGTTCAAAAAAATTGGAAGAACAAGATGGATCTGTCCCCAATGGAGTCTCCAAATTTGTTATTAGGAATATATCACCTTCTGCAGACAGAAGTTTTTCCTCTAGTCTGAATGGTTTAGATCTAGAAAAAATGAGTGAATAACTCAGTTGAAGACTTTCCATGAACATTATAGATTCCTGGAATGTAACTCTGATGAAGGGCCTGTATACCCATAAAACATATCAAACATACAAAGACATCAAAGCTACCAGAAAACCATCTATACATCCATATTAGTGACTAAGGAATCCAATAACATATATGTGATATTAACACAACAAACATGTGGGAAGGAAATCAAATTTGTATTAGAAAATAAATGAAAGATCTTGCAACCATGTGCCTTAGTACCAATGCACTCCTTCACAAGACTAGCACCTTGTCCATGATAGCTCCAACCTACTCCAAAATTGCTCTCTGATGGATCGGGTCAGGGTATCAATTCAACAGCATAACTCTACTATTCTTCTCTTTCCCCCCAACCATGGAGTATGAGCTTGTATTTATAGGGCTCAAATGGATAGGATATTTGAGATATTGGTGGGTGAGGTTGCCACAAGATCCTACAAAGAGGGATATTGACCTTAACCAACCCAGGTGAGTAGGGATAAGGTTAGACACAAGGTTCTTGTTCTAGAAGCCTCGAGAAACCTCCTTTTTTTCACTTTTTACCAAGGGCACCGTTTATACCCATTTATGATAAAGTGACGATGGGTAATAACCACACTAACAACATAGGTTAAAGGTGGTGACATGGCCTAGTTCTCACACAATTAGGGTGGTGCTGAATAGGGTACCACTTATCTGCTTGAGGGTAAGAGCGGTGCTGTAATTTTGTATGTTGAAACCAACACCTAGAGCAGGATTCTCTTCAAGTTTGGGATTTGAGGGAAAATGTCTATGTTAGGGATCCTATCAGATGCTGGTGACATATTTTGATTGTAATAGTCCCATGTTCAAGCCCTCAAACCATCACACATACCCTCCATAGGGAATCACTAGCCTACAAATGCGATATGATATACATTTTCCTCTTTCTAACAATAAACATGGTTCTCAATGCATATGTCATGGGTCAATTAAAGTCAAATAGTTGTTCTATTGGTGATAAAGAGAGAACATGAACAATCCATCAACACAGAGCATCTACAGGATGAAATCTGCATCAATTTTGGAGGGAAATATTTGGTGAACAATTGAAAACAATAGTCAGAGCATACAAGATGAATTCTAATATATTATACACTTATTACAGGCATGAATAAGACATAATGGAAAGATCAACAAGAAGACATGCATATAGGAAAGAGAGTAAAAGACTGTAAACTACGAATCACACAGGAATATCTCCATAAACAACAAGCATTTGGCTCTGCAACTTTATTAAAAAAAAACCTCAATAAAGCATAACACAAAATTCTCATGGGTTTCAACCCTTTTGTCCTCTATGGAGGGTATATTTATATCTTCCCATACCCTCGAGACCAACCTCGAAACAGGGCCAAAAATAGTTTCAGTATAATGATGAAAATCATAACAAACAATGATCTGGCAGAGCCGCCATGATCAAGAAATCAAACAAAAAACACATGCAAGAGCGCTTATGATGAATAAATTGATGAGTTTTGACAGCAGGGATGCCGAAAACGACCCTTCAGAGGGGTTCATCCATGGCATGCATCATTTTTTTTCCTTCTTTTTAATTTTCCTATGAAAATCATTTTGGACAGTAGATCTTCTCTTGAAATTAATTACGCATCGTCGATATATGGTCTTTTGGAATGCAAAAGTAGGGATAACGACCTTTCCAAGGTTTAATTTTGCATTTTCTTGCCTCCACATCATCCTTTCCACCCTTGTGTTTTCCTAACTCTTGATATGCATCAGATTTAATTTCAACCGTTGATATGAGTTTTGTGGGAAACCCAAAATCCCTTCAAAATCATGTCCTTTCTGACTTTCAACCTTCAAATTTACCTTTACCTTCAGGATCAATCTGGATCGTTGATCTGGATGTGGATGATTTCTGGACCGTAGATCTAGCGGATATCAGAAATTAGAACTTCAATTTTTCATGCCTAAATCCGTCGTCTTTCTGGTTTATGGTATCTTCCCTTCTTCCCTCTTTTCGCATCATTGATTTAGCCCAATTTCATCTTCGACTATCTGATCGTGGATAGTGAAAATTGGAAATCGAGACTCTGGCTCCTCGAGGCTAAAACTTATCCTTTTTTTTATTCTAAGTTTTTATTTTCATGCTTCCTTCTTTCCCCACCTGTTTTATAGGGCAGAAACCTTCTGGGCCATAGCTCTTGAACCTCAAAAAATAGAAATTGGGTTGTCTTAGTCTATAACCCAAAACTTCATCTTTTTTGCTTCTACCTTTACTTCATTTCTAACCGTCAATAAAGGGAGGAAAATCTCCCTGGATGTTCGATATATACAGTGGAAGGAGGAAGCCGAATTTAATATGTTTTGCAACTAAACCTTACCCCGTTCCGTACTTCCACTCCCGATTTTCTTTGGTGGGAATTATTTATGGCCTTTGATCTTCTCCATGGTGCATCTAGATCGTCAATATCCTATCAAGAATTTCTCCTAAGGGCATATTTTCTCATCCATGAACATTTCAAGGTCAAAAATCATAATTCCTTTAAGTTTTTTGCATTCTTACTCTGGAAATATCCCTTCCAACACCCGCAGGACTTCATCAATGATCCTAAGGGTCACATGATATAAAAATTTATAACATTGTTCCTCCTTCTGATGGCCAAACCCTTCACTAAATAGTTAGCCCAGAAATAATTCTAACAATTGGCTCCAACTTGAGATGTTATCCTCCATGTGAGGTAGCAAAAAACCCCATAGACCATGTGCCAAATCCATTGGGTGGCTCTAGGAAGTCCAAAATTCAATTCTTTTTCTTCTATTTTTACCTGTAAGTGAAAATCAAACAAAACCGAAAACGTGGCGATCGATTCAGACCTTAGGGCCTTCTTTTCGGTATTCAAATCTCCTATATTCACCATCTGTATTGTTAGAAATGTAAAGAAAGAAAAATATATACAACTATGATACAAGAATTACCTTTCAGGACAAATAATGCTTAAGATACCTCCCATTCACTGGACCTCCTTCCAGTTGGGATCCATCCTGATGATGTAAAATAAATGCGTTATCTCCTCTATATGTTTCCATGATGTAGGGTCCTACCCACATATGATAAAATTTTCCATGTTTATCTTCTCTAGGGGAATCCCACTTCAAGACCGAATCCTCAATCTGGAAATTTTCTTCTGTTACATTTATGTCAAAATTTTCTTCATTCTTTCTTGATGTAACTATACTTTATCATATGCTCTATCCTTTACTTAATTTAATTCTATGATCTGGTTAATCCTTCTTTTCATATGGTTGGGTTCATTATTCTTCTCTTGCAATAGTTTCATGATTGGTACACCCAAGGATACTGGAAAACCACCTCAGCTCCATATACCAGTTGGAATGGTGACATTCCAATTGCTCTTTTAGTGCTAATTCTGTCATCCCATAATGCATATGTCAGCTTTGTATGCTAGGCCCTTTTGTTATCCTCCAACAACTTCTTAATGATTCTTACCAGGATTTTGTTTGAGGATTTAGCTAACCCACTTCTATGTGGGTAATATGTAGTAGAATAATTTAGCTTAATATGATACTTGTTATAGAATCTTACCATATTATTGGACTTGAAAGAATGAGCATCGTCTATCACAATCCTTATGGGAAAACCAAACCTAGATCAAATATTCTCTTCAAGGAAACCCATTATTACTGTATCTTTGGACCTTCTTGTAGGAATTGCCTCAATCCACTTAGTGAAGTAGTCAGTAGCTATCAAGATCCATCTGTGCTGTCCTGAGGAGTTGGGATTTATTTCTCCAATAAATTCTAGTCCCCACTGATGAAAGGGTGCTTCTACTGATATGGGATTTATAGGAACTGAGACCACCTTTCTTTTGCCATCAAATACTTGGAATTGGTGACATGTAGTAGTTTCCTTGTAGGCATCTGAGAACATTGAAGGTCAGTAAAAAATAGCTCTCAAAATTTTGTTTGCAGTCACCTTCCATGAATGATGTCCACCACAGTCTCCCTTGTGAAATTTTGTCATTGTCTATTTAGCTTCATTCTCCAAGAGACAGTTTAGTAGAACAACACCAGACTCTTTCCAATAGAGGTATTTGTTCAAAATATAGAATTTAGAAGACCTTAACTTTACTGATCTAGATATCATCATGCTCAATCTTGCAGGAGCCTATAAATTCTGGAATACATTTACAATATCAAAATACCATGGGGATACAACGAAAATAGGCACTACTTGTACCTCTGCATCAGGTTGATAGGAATGATTGTTTAGAAAATTCATTTGTAAGGCTTCATAGTTTGAGTTGGTTATCATATTTGCAATCCCATGTTCTTTTATCAACTTATTGGTCTTGATTTCAATGTCATATTATAATAACACAACAATCCTCTTTCCTCTCTTTCCTTCTAGGTATGGCTATGTAAGGATGTCCTTCACTAGATTTCTGGGAACATAGGAAACGATGTGTGACTGAAGAATGTAAACTCTTAAATCCTTTAAAGTCTTGACTAAAGCATATTCTTGTTTCTCCATGATATCATACTTCAATTCCAAATCCCTCAACATCTTACTGAAAAATGCTATAGGCTTCTCAACACCTTATTCTTATGTAGCAGTACTCTAGTGATGGTGTGGTCAAAACCATAGGAAAAAATCAGAAAATATTTGGTAGATTATGGGCTTACCAGAATAGGTGCCTCTATTATATCTTCCTTGATATCTATGAAAGGCCTCCTTGCCTCTATGGTCCATTTGATCTCATGGTTTTTCTTTAACATGTTAGTGATGTTCATCAAAATTTCAGCAAAACTAGGAATGAATCTTATCAGAAAGTTTACCTTCCCAATGAAATATTGTACTTCCTTTTTGCTTCTAGGCTCTTCAACCTTCATGATAGCACATATCCTTGTCGGGTCAATATTTATTCCATCCTTAGAAATCATGTGTCCTTGCAGCTTCTCCTCCTCCAATGCAAAGTTTTAATTTCTGGGGTTCATTGATATTCCATACCTTTTGCATTTTAGGAAAAAAATTTCCGAGTTTTTGATATGCTCTCTGCCAGACCTTGAATATACCGTAATTTCATCCATGTTGACCACTACAAATTTGTATTTCTCCTCAGCAAATTCAATGTCCATAACACGCTGGAAACTGGCCCTTGCATTCATTAACCCGAAAGGCATTTTGGCATACATGAAGGTACCCCATGGTGTAGTGAATGTAGTATTCACTTGGTCCTCTGATAATACTTTGACTTGATTGTATCCAGAGAATCCATCCATGGTTGAGATCCTCTCAGACCCCACCACCTTCTGTAGAATATGCTCCATCTTAGGTAAAGGATAATGGTCTTTCAGAGAGACTTTGTTTAGGTTCCTGAAATGAATGCACAACCTGATTTCACCATTCTTCTTTCTGAAAGGTACTAGATTTGATACCCATTTAGAAAACCTTAGAGTGACTATGATCTTGGAAGTAAACAACTTTATAATATCCTTTTCAATGATAGGAAATTAAAGAGTATTTATTCTTCTCAATTTATGCTTGAAAGGTCTCTCACCTGGTTTTATAGGAATTGTGTGTTGTATGATTGATGTATCATACTCCTTCAAGTCTTCATAGCTCCAATAAAAGACATCTGCGTATCTTTTCATCATACTGATATATTCCTGTTTTTCTTTGGCAGGTAGCTTCTTTGACAGTTTGATGATTTTGGGATTTTCTTTAGTTCCTATATTCTTTTCCTCTACTGCATCATCATCAGGTTTCACTTTTGGGTCTCTAGCCACATCATTTTGATCAAATATCTTCTCTAGGGGGATCAGGCCTCTGTGGATGTGATTACTCTTCAATTGAACTATATCTTCCCCCCTAGTGAATTCTTCAAACTTTTACTTACATCACTGCCTTCCTTACTCTCTTTAGCATCTAGTATACTTTCAACATTATATATGTGTGTATTTATAAAATCCCCAGATAATTCTAAAAAATTATTTATCTATATGTCATCGTCAAATACCTTCTAGTGTTTGGAGTTATCTGGTAAATGTCAACCTTGTATTTCTTTTGGCCAGCACTAGGAGTTTTGAATTTTCCAGCAGCAACAACAAAGGAATCAGCCACTGTGTTTTCATATATGGGGACCACTCTTATTGTATGCTTGGTAAAATAATTACCAAATATGTTCCACTTCATTTCTATAGGCCCTCATTCTGGGATGCCTGTTTTGATAGCTGTCATTTACCTAATTTATCACCATCTTTGAGTCTTCTATGAATTGTATCCTTTTGGCTCCCATATCTTTCAAAGCATGCATCCCTAACAACAAAGCTTCATACTCTACCACGTTGCTAGTACATTCAAAGTTCAACTTATAAGACAGACTTTCAAAGTTCCCCATGGGAGAAATCATATACACACCAACACCAGCACCAACCTTATCCACTGATATATCAAAATACATGGTCCACAGACCTTCTTCTTTCTATTTCCTTTCTAAAAATTCATGTTTATTTGTAGACTCTTGCTTTTCCTCTTCCTTAGCTTCAATGGGTATAGGTTTTTCAAGATCACGGGGAACACCATCATTGAAAAAAATTGAAGAGCCCAGGTCTATATCAACAACATATGTGGCATGAGTATTAGGTAATTCTTGGATTTTGACCACATAGGGGTACCTTCTCTCACTGTACAACCTCTTGTTTCCACCAATCCCATGAATGGTAGCATACGACATGTCCATTTGCAAACTCCCCTTCAATTTTGAGGTCCATGTTCCTGATAGTAACACACCAAATTTTAGAGGGATGTCTGCCACCACCACGTCCATTAATACAGTATTGGATGGAATTTTAGTCAGTATTACTACAATATCTTTAATCAGTCCTAAACATTTTACCTTTCTGGAATCAAATGGGTACAGATCTTTATAGGATCTAGTGATCTCCAAACCCATACTTTCTACCACTCTTTTAGGAATCATATTGTGAGAGGCACCATAATCAATCATAGCATTATGTACAATCATGTCATGTACATTCAGACTCAAGTAAACAGGAGGGGCTTATTCATCATCTACATTTTCAAACTTAGACCCAAAAACAATGGTAGGGGTGTCATCATCCACCTGTAAGATATCAGGTTGAAAATCCCCCTGGTTTCTGACCATGTCTGATATCTTATTTCTCTACTCTCTATTTCTTAAAAACTCATTGAAAGGAATGGATACTTTCAATTTGGATAGCTATGACTGCAAGTTAAAAGTGGAAACAACTTTCTTCACATCCACTATTGTTGGTTGTCTAACTTCTTTTACTCTTTTCTACCTTATTTACAGGTTCTTTGTATACAACATGCTCTTTATATACAACATATTCTTGTTTTTTCTCTTTTTTATTTTCAGTATTTTGTTGACTATTGGAAGGTCGGTTTTGATCTAACCTTCCTTTGTTCACTATGACATATCTACTCCTTAGTTTTAGTTTTCTCTGAACAACATCAATAGCATGTAGGTACCCCTTTTGGTACTATCCAAATTCTTCCTCGAACTTATTGTTTGCATCTTCCTAGGAAAATACATTGTGTTCTTCTTCTGTAAGGTATATCTCAGGATACAACTCACCAAAATGGTGAATATGATCTTCAATGGATGCAACATCATATTCAACAGCAACATAGTTTTCAGGGAAGGGTGGTTGTATTGGCTGGTCATTTGGATTTATGGGATTCCTTACATCCCTCTGTTTGATCCGTGGAGGTGGGGGAGGGTTAGGTATTATGAAGTTAGGATTCCTGATCTTAGGCTCATTTGGCTCTATGTTCACTAGTTTTCTTTCTATCATCAACATATCCATTAACGTTTCCATTTGCTTCATCATCATCTCAAATTTCATATCACTTGAAGAAGCAGCAACAGAGGTAGAAGGTGCATGTTCTTCCCTAACTTTCCTTGTTTCTTCTCTCTGTTTCATTTTCCCACTGGCCATCATATTTTCCTCTACTTCTAGGGAATCTTGGAACATGGTAGGGAGACTTTCTGATTTTATTTCTCTTAATAGTAAGGCAAAATCACCATCAAAGGCATCAATATAGTGGAGTTTAGCATAGTCTACAAGGGGTTTTATATCAGTTGGAATGGAGTTTCACACTCTCATAAATATACTGGAAAACTCATGGATAGGCTCAAACCCTCATGTATTAATACCATTGTACTAAGAAAGCACCTACAAAGGGATTCTCTTGTCATTCCATCTTTCTAGGAAGGAGGTTTGGAAAGTTGCAAAGTTGGAAATGGACCTAGTAGGTGTTAGTTTTTCAACATTTAAGCTAGCATTATAATAAGATCTTTTCACTGAGAGAATAACAAGCACAACAATCACATAAGCACATCACAAGAGACAA
>LPNX011175720.1:209162-219390 GCA_001517045.1 Pseudotsuga menziesii
ACTGAGCCAAAATTATATGTTGTTTCTCCATATCAAGCTCATTCTGAGCTCGTTTTTAATAAAATCTCAAGTATGAAAAAAAGGCATTTTAATCAAATTACCTTGTTCAGGTCTATGTTTCTGTGGAAATCCTCCATAATATGGAAGAACTAAATAAATATTCTCCTAATTTGATGTAATTTGGCCCAGTTAGAGTATTTTGAGTAAAATATATAATTTTACAGCATCTACGTATATACTTATTTTTGTACTATCTAGGAGTTAATGCAATCTGACAACATAAACATGCATAAAACTTAGAATTTCCATTCATTTTATCTAGTCTTTTAAACACTTAAATATGGCATCAAGTTAGAAAATAACAATAGTAAATCTAACTAAGTGGAATACATGGCACCAGTGGATGTAGTAGATCCCATAGTTTGACACAGACCTCGTAGGTTACTTCAGCTTCCTATCCAATCCTATGTTTACCAAAAATAGAAGAACCACCCTATCAACCAACTCTTATTATTCTATCCCTAAGAAACCGATGGGTTTCCTAGCCCCCGATCCCACACACCAATAATCCCAAGAGAAACTTTCTTTCCTTTCGAAGAATTTATCAATCCTTGAGTTAAGCCCTTCCTCAATATTTTTTGTCTGCCTTTTGTTACAACAACCCCTCTACTATCCTCTCATAAACCCAAAATAAAATAAAATAAACATCCCCCTCAAATCCCTCAAACTCTTGTCTATATACCATTTTCCACCTTGATTTGCCTTCCGGCTTACTCCACCACCTTATCCCTCCATGTTTTCAGGATTTTAAACCATTAATACATTCACACCATCCAAGTGTAAACTAATTATAATATTAATTCTAGGATCTCTCATACTTTCGGGCAGTCAAATGGTTAAATGCTCATTAATTTTTTCCATTTTGATTTGACTTCCTATGGTTTATTTTAATTAATTAAAAATAATCATGACGTGTCTTATTCACTTACAAGATAGCTTAAATACTATAAAATTTATGGACTGCTTCTTATTTAAATGTTTTAGGAGTAACATAATAAATAAAGAACTTGAGTTATTTAATGATGATGATTCTTATGTATTTATTATTCAATCAACCCAGATTCGACAGATGTTTTTTTTATTTACACTTAAAGCTTAAATAATAAATAAATAGAATATAATAACATTAAATCAACTAATCACTCTCAATGATAATATTCCATTCAACCATTTACAATGATCCAAATAAATTAAATAAATAAATAACTTATTTTAGACAACAAGGACACTTATGTTTGACAACAATGTTGTTTATGGAGCCTGATCTCCCAGATTCAAAGATGTTATTCAGTCGTGTTTGTACCCCAGGTTTACTATACACTCGTTCCCCAACTTCGGGATGTTTGTTGGCCAACATTTTTGTGGACCCATGGTATCGGGTCAATCGTAGTATTTTCCCATTGTATTTCCCTTATAAAAGAAAGCATTGTAACATGGCTATACATTGTATTGTAGCATTGCAAACAATCTCTGTGATTGTGTGAGAGAGACTATGAGAGCGTGAAGATAAAGTACAACAGTATTGCTACAGGTTGCATCCCTTCATCTTTCTAGACAGTAATAAAAGGACTGACAATTTATGTGTGGACATAGCCCATTGTTTGGGTGAACCACGCTATATCTATGTCTCTCTGTAATGTGTTTTTCATATTGTTTAATGATTTAACTGTATAACTGTTATTGCTCTGTGATCCTGTTTCTAACAAATAATAATAATAATAATAAAGATAACTATGATGGTTATAATTACAACATTCATCAATTCTAAACAAGACACTTATAACTATTCAAACTTAGTGATGCGCATGCTAATAATACAATGCCATTTGTATACATAAAACAATAATTATGCTAAATACTATGATTATCTTATGACAAATTTGCAATGAATGCTTACTTCCTAATTCATCGATTATACATAACTAATATATAAACCAATTATTTGGTTCTTTATATACACATGATTAAACAATTATCATTCAAACTTGATTAATGCACAACTAACTCTTATCCAGAACAACATTACAATCCATTACAATAATTTAGCATGTTAAGTATTTATATATTAGTACTAGGGTACATGTGCAAAGTGTGTGTTTGGATCCGGAAATTACCTTTTATCATGAATTCATTTCCATTAATTTCCTGGCCTATTTACCATAATTTAATACATCTATCTTTAAAAGGGCTATCTTATACTTTATTCCATTAATTAAAACCATTAAATGTAAAAGAAGCACAATATATTATTTTTGATGTAATATTGCGCAAACAGAAGCATTCTGGTACTTCATCCGACCCTTCATTTGATCCTGAGCTGTGAACTAGGTTTGATAGCATGTTTCCTATTGGTTTATTGGTTTACCTTTGCCTCTTGGTTCTTACTAGTCCTGTTGATCCTACATGTGAAAATTAAAACAATAAATTGATGATAAACTTGTGATAATATTTTAGATTTAAATAAATAAAATTAATGAAATATTAAAAAAAGATTATTACTTAAAGACATACTAATCTTTTTAAAACAAAAAATGTTCAAATCTAAAAGAAACTATAAAAGAAAACTATTATAAAACAAAATTTGAAATCATCCAAAAAATAAAATATTTTTAAAATGTTTAAAATTGAAATTCATTAAAGCATGGAAATTACATGAATACTCAAACATTGGTTTCATTATCCATAACATGGAGGTGCACATTCCGTTAACTTTCCATAGATTCCACTTAATAAAACAATGAAACCATTAACTAATATAATATGGATATCATTTACTTTTGAAATGATTTTTTTTTTTTAATGTACTGTATGTACGTAGGTATCGCAAGTTTGGGGAAATCATGTGACAGGACGATGGGTCGAGTTAATTTGTGAGGAGATTTATCCATGTATAGAACCAAACCTAGCAACCAACAATTAATACAGCAAATAAATTGGCATCAATTCAGCCCAGGAATCCATATTTCTAAACCAATTACAGTTGCAGGTCATTCAGACCTTCATTCAAATTCGAACGATCATTTGGATTGCCAAATGAAACATGAAAATCATTGGTTTTCCTATATGGGAGCATTCATGGCACAAACAGAAACATGGGTTTTGTTATCCATCCTTCTCCAATGGATCTTGTCCTCCTTGCAGCTTTGAATTGGTCTCCAGGGTCTTTGAGATTCACATTGTAACAATTCCCGAATGATGAAGTATGTTTTGGGAAATTTATTGAAAACAAATCTCTTCAGCTTTATCCTTAATGGATTTAGTTTCTGACATTAATCATAGTCTATTATTAGAGGGTTTGACCACTAGCAGGGCTGAACCTCTATCTCTGATGTGTAAACACCTATATATATAGGCTCTGAGCCATACTCAAGTACACTGTACAAATATGTATTTTGATAAATATTAAATTGTTGTTGTTTTCAATTGTGCTTCTACTTCTATGCAACTAGTGATTGAATAATTAGTAGCAGTGGACCGTTGTTCTTTGGGAGGGACCCTCAGTGGAAGTGCATAGTGTTGTGTATTTCGTTTTTATTTATATTATTAGCTAAGTCACTATGTTGTTATTTTTTGTTGTTGTGTATAAAACGTTTCATAAAATTGAATTATGCAATCACAGTATAAACCCTTTGTGTGAGTGTTGTGTAACCGTCTTACTTATTCTCTTGTGAATTTCATATTTACATGAATATATTGTGTATGTGTAATGAGATATCAATTTTTCATCTCATTTCGGTCTCTGCATAGAAGCTCTTAGCTTAGATAGGGTTTTATATTTAAACTCCCTTCAGTATTTACACTAGTTTCAATTTGAATGCGTGCTAGATTTATGAATCATTTGTAGTTGATTAAAATATCTGTTTGAAAAGCAATTATGTTCCATTTCATTGAAATATGGTGCACAGAAGATCGAATTAGATTTTGAACACAAGTAATTTAGTTTCCTTTGTTTTGAAAAATTGCAGTTCACAATAGATCTATCATGCTTTGGTTAATGAAATAGTTCAGTTCCGTTCTAGCTTTGGTTTTCCTTAGAAACATAGTATTTTTGTGTTGACATTGTATGTTTAACTAAATAGCTTAGTTTGCAATTCAATTTTCTTTAGAAAACAAGTGCTATTGTTTTGATTTTGGATGTTTAATAGATAGAATAGTTTGTAATTCAAATTCTTCAGTAGCATAAGATTTGAAGTTAGTAACATAGTATTATTATTCATTAGCTTTAATATTTCTTTTATTGACAATACCATAGAATTCCTTTTCTCATTTTTTAGATAACCAGTAAAAGTTAGTTTTCTTTCATTATAAGAGTTTTCATAATTTATAACATAGTTGGAGTTGCATAGAATAGATGTCTTTGTTCATTTTCTATTAGAAATTTGGATTTGCAGAACCATCTTAAGTATGTGTGATTTTGAATGGTTTTTTTTTAATAGAATAGAGATAATTCTTATTTCATTAGGATATAAATTTAAGAGTAGTATTTCATTTCAAGATTTATTTTAGAATTCGTTTGATTTACATTTGATAGGTAAGTGTAATTTAATTCCAAGTATAAGAATGCAGTGCCATTTGTAGGTCTATTTGATAGGTAGATTGATAGTTCAGAATCCTTACTCAATTCTTTTCAATTGATTTCCTTTAATTTTCGCACTTGTGGTTTCTAGACTTTAACTTTCAGTTGACCACCAATGGATAGATTAATGACCTAACTAATAAGATATGGTCACACTGTGATGTTTCTTCCCTACGTGCCAAGCTACTTCAATTTGCTTGTTTTTCTTTTAAGTATATTACTAGATTTAAGTTAGCCTAGGGTAATTTATGCTTCAGTCCCGCACATGCTATGCCAACACCTCTAAGATTACAAGCCCCTTGGTTGACAATTTAGTGTCGAAATTGTTTTTAGGAATTTTGCACCTTCTGCGAATAGAAGTTGTTCCTTTGGTCTTAATGGTTCAGATCCAGAACAAATAAATCACAACAAGGTTGATAAACTTCTCCTAGAAACTACAGACACCTAGAATACAATCTTCAGAGGTTGATGTGGTCCTTCACCTATGGAAAAATATATCGAAGAAGATACCTGTAAAAACATATCAAACACAAAAGATCAAAAGTACCAAAGTATTATCTATAGATCTATATTGGTGACTAAGGAATCCAATAATAAACATGCAAGATTATACATAACAAGTATATGGGAAGAAAACCAACTTTGCATTGATAAAGAATGAAAGAGTTTACAACCTGTGCCTTAGTGTTGATGCACTCCTCCACAAAACTGATATCTTATCCTCGATCACTCCAACTTGCTCCTCTATGCTCATTCTTGATGGATCAGGTAAGAATGTCAAAATTCTAGCATAACTTTGCTCTCTCCTCAACCATGGGGTATGAGCCTATTTATATAGGCCTCAAATGGATAGGGATGGTTGATATTTTGGTGGTTGAGGTGGATAGGAGATCCCCAAAGCATGGATCTTGAGCTCAACTGACCCAGGTGAATAGGGACACAGGGTCTTCACTTAGTGAAACCATGTCATAGCACGTTCGTTCGTGGCATATGAAACAATACCCCTATTTTCAAAAAATATTGGAAAATACCTCCCAAAATATTTTTTTAACCCCCTCCCAATATGCCTTGCCAATTTTAAAAAACCCCTATTTTCCCTATATATTGCATGTATCCATTTTTTCATTTACATTTTTTTATACCCCTTTATATTTCTACCTAAGGAAAGAAAAAAACTAAACACAAGAAAGGGCGACACTTGATAGGTGCCCTTAGGCAAATCACTTTATTAGGAATTAAAATGTATCACATGATGTCAAAACAAATAAGAGAGGGTTTATTTGTACCAATCTCAAACAGTAGTGTGCTTTCCCCAAGAAGGGTTCAAAAATGAAACTTACACCATTTATAACTGCTTCTTTCCATCACGGACTTTTTATCCAAGCACCATTTTGGTATCTAGGAGATTGTACAAATTCAGAAACCAAATTGATTTGGAATCTTCAATGCATACTGCTAATCTTCTTAGATTAAAAACAATATGAATTTAACAAGAGGAATGGACGAGTTGAGCTGGCATCCATTTATCCAATGAAATTGTGAGCATTTAAATCATAAATTCATGATGTCAAAATAGGCCACCTTTCAGTTGAAGATTGTATTTCCAGTTCAGATGTCTACCTCGTCACCAAGTTCCTAGCTAAGTTTTACTCAAACAAATTCTTTATCATCTACGGGGAAAAGAAAAAAAAATCGAGGGTTGTGACAAACAAGAAAGTTGGTCAGAAGACATAAACAAAAAGATGGAGAAGCAAAGTCAGCTAATAAATATGAGCAAAATAACTGAACACCAGTAACATTATGAGCAATTTAAAATTTAGTCTTCAAACTGAAAATTTTTCTTCAACATAGATTCAAGGCAAATTCTGGAGGTGTGACTCTAACAAAGCAACCAACCAAACTACATAAAAATATATCCAACAACGTATTTTCAAAAGCACTATGATACATAACCCAATCTAGTGTATAGAAATTATCTTGTAGACTTGGCATTAAAACTTTTGTGGTTGGATTAGAGTCATTATCGTCTTCACCAGCTTCATTTTCAGTTTGTAAATGAACCTGACAACCGATATGGTTTGACCATATGGAAAGGGTTCACCTTGTGAATCCCAATGGGTTATCTCAATCAATTCAAATAGGCTATTTCAAGGTGGAGTTCATTGTAAGGTCTCCAGTTCTAGTCTGGCTGAGGTTCAAGTCCTGCTGAGTCTGACTGGGTTACCAACCACCATTGCAGCTAGTTGTTGAGTTGCCCTCCATCAAGATATTATAGGGAAGAGGGGGAGAATATTGTGAGGCTTTTCTTGGAAAGAAAAGGAGTTTATCTTGTGATATGGTTAATCGTATCCAAAACCAAAGTTTGATTAAGCCCAATGTGTATGAGTGGATCAAACAAAATTAAATCTTACAACCTTGTTTCATTCATGATAGTCGGGTGGATCTAAATACCCAAGACAATGCTAATTTTTATCTTTTCTACACCAATAGCATTAATAATTGAAAAGGAAACCCAAACCCATGAATGTACATAAGTTTTCAAGTGTATCAAGTTTAGTGAAAAGAGTTTTTTGCATCAAATAAATTGATTTTCTATTCAAGAGTTATGATTGTTGAATAAACAAGCAAGGAACATTGTTTCCAAACTAAAAGATTCATGGAAAAAATGGAAAATGGCTTGCAATAAGCTATAGTTATATTAGAATGCAGATATCTGCAGGTGTACATATTGCTTATGTGATTATTGGATTTTACTGCATAAGAGATTTTAAACCCAACGTTTCAGATGAACTCTTCACTCATAATCAGGGAAACCAATCAGTTGGAAAGCTATGCTGCAAATGAGGAGTGCACCTATTTATTAATATAAGGTAGGAGGGAAAGTCATATGCTATGTGTAAGGTAGGACAGAAAGTCACGGCTATATAATATATATAAGGTAGAAGGGAAAGGAGAGGAGGACAGTATCCTCCTCTCCTTTCCCTTCTACCTTGTATATAGCCTGACTTTCCCTCCTACCTTATACAAGCCCACTCAACAATACTTTCTATATTATAGTTGGTTTCCTTAATGATGGGTGAAGAGTTCACATAAAATGTAGGGCTTAAAATATTTTATGCAGTAAAATCGAAAACACACAAACAAGATGTGTAATTAAGCAAAATCTGACAATATAAACAACAGATCACAGACACAGAAAAGATCAATGAAATACATTATTTACATTTTCTAGAGTGCTTGATTTCATTAGGAATTTAATCCTATTTCCTTGAATATTTGATTACAACCTATCTAGAAGCTCATTGCAATTTTGACAATATACAAAGCACTGTATGCATGCTAGAAAATAACATAAATTGATAAGGGTTGTATTAAGATACATCTTTCAGGTTATACAAATTCTTCCAACAATGATAGTTGTAGCAATATTTGAACAACTCATGCTAACTGGAAAAGGTAACTCATCAATGATCTATACCTAGGGCCTTCCTGCTGGAGCATCCAGTGGACCAGCCTTGCCAAATTTCATCCGTGCAGCTTTTGATTGAGCAAGCATCTCATCATAGTTCTACAAGTCATTAAGCATAATGAAAATATATATCAATGTAGAATCAAAGAAAAGAACATAATGAGAAGGAAGTGTAGAATATGTTCAGCAACAATCCTGCAAACCTAGGTTAAATTTTAAGGCAAGACATTTAGTATAAATGAATTAAAAATCGTTAATGCTTACCCTTTTCTCCATGACCAAACCCTGTTTTGGGAGGATCTTATCAGCAATACCATAATCAATTGCTTCCTATGGGAAAAAGTATCTTGATCTTTGAATATCCTTTGCAATCTCTTCTTGTGTTTTGCCAATTCCTTTTGCCAGTAATTCAATGTAATACTGTGTATTTACTTCCAACTCTTTTGCCTGAAGAAGACATAATTTCATCAACTGGACTATAATAAGTATTATGTAGTCCTTTAAAAGGATCTAAGTGAGCATTTACTTGTTACTTAAGAACGACTTGGAAGGTAAAGCAGCAGCAGTAGTTTCAATTGGCTTGGATTCTAGAATAAGTAACCTTTAGGTTGTTGCATTATCTGCATGAGAAAAAAGAGATTTCAATTCCAAAATAGAATAAAAAACTCTAAATGAGATTCCCAATTCAAAGATTAAAATTTAAACTAAAAACAATTGCAATTTTACAGAGAAAGAAATCATTGATAGGGGCTCTCTGTCTCTTGCATTCCCAGAGATAAAAGTTAAGAACATGCACACCAGAAGCAACAGTACCCCAGGACCAGTACTCCTTATATGGAAGCCATGTTGATTACTTGTGGACATTCTCAATCAAGCCTTCTATCCAAATAAATGGAACTGAACCATGAACTATGAAATTACTTCATATATTCTAACCATCTTACAATCTATGCACAATAGAGAAATCTTGCATACAATTGGAATTAACTCAAAGTCCGACAATCATTGATGAAGGTAGAGACCCTGAGCTAAATGCAGCATGAAGAATTGTATACAGTAACCCTAAATGCCATGATTTTATAGGAAAAGATATGTCTGCAAAAACCCTGTGCAGACATCATGGAGAGAGTCAGGTAATAGCAAGATCTTCTTGATGATACAGCAACATATATACATGTGATCTATCAATGATGTAGAGAGATCAAATGAGTCACCTTCTTCTCAAGCTTTACATTCACCTTATTATAGGCCAGCTGAAGTAGAGATATCAAATGAGTCACCTTCTGCTGTTGCTTTACTTTTAGTAAGCCTGTATTGAAAATTAAAATAGGAAAAGATCAAAGCCATTCGTTCAACGCAATGATGGAGAGGAAATGCCCACGGCAGCCATCAAAGAAGCATCTTACAATCTATGCACAATAGAGAAATCTTGCATAAAATTGGAATTAAATCAAAGTCTGACAATCATTGATGAAGGCAGAGACCCTAAGCTAAATGCAGCATGAACACTTGTATACAGTAACTCTAAATGCCATGATTTTATAGACAAAGATGTGTCTGCAGAAACCCTGTGCAGAAAACATGGAGAGAGTCGGGTAACATGAAGACCAAAGCATGCTAGACACAGTAAGGGGTAACTACAGCAAACTGATTGTCATATGCAATGTCATTGGTAGGAGAATGGAAGCCCTATGCAAACAAGAACACATTTTGAGTAGCAAGTGTTCATGCACATGGAGAACAAGTTACAACATCATTTCTCACAGATTGTTAAACATAACAGATTCTTTTGAAGAACAAAATTATTTATGGGCATGTTTCAATAGGACTTGAACACAATAATAAAGTATTCAAACCAAGGTGGAAGGAAAGAAGAGAAAGGGCCACAACCCTACACAACTTATATAGTGATTCAGAGACAAGCAAGAACATTTGATTTGAGAATGCAATTGTTCTTAGACAGATATAACTCAATTGCAACATAATAATTTTCATTGTCCCTACGAGCAGAAGAACACAGCAAAATCAGAGAAGATTTAACAAAGCATGGACTATTGTCCAAGTAATTCACAAATTCAGAACTAGATTTGGGAGTTTTGGAATCAGGAACTCAGGAATTCAAA
>LPNX011175720.1:220022-260389 GCA_001517045.1 Pseudotsuga menziesii
GTCACCGGGGGATTTGATTCCTCGGAGACCTCCTGCTTACAAGAACAGCTCTCAACCACTCAAGCTAACCCACTGAGATAACTACTCAATGCATATTAACTCAAAGCTTAATTAAAATACTTCTACATTCATTCACCGGGCTCTTTTAAGATAGACCCTTTCCATATCTTTAGTCTAACAGTTGCATTTGATCAATGTAAGGACCTTGTCACATGATTTGAACTTTGCTTGAATGTTAAAACTGCTATCTTATAATGGTCCACAAGTTTACTTAGATGAACATACTCTTTTAAGAAAAATCCTTGCAATGTCTTCAATAATAGGGATTCATTTGACCTAATTCCTCCAACAATGCAAGTAGTTTGTTATTATACATGCAGTTTGCTTAGTTTTTCCTACGAATCTCTTACAACATTGCCAAATCTCCTAAAATAATTTCTCTTAATTTCAAGTACTTGTCATGCCAATCTTTCTATCAAGCTTATTCAAATTTTGATGTAGTCATGCTATATGTCTCATATTTTCTTATTGACATCTAAAACATGTATGGTTTATTGACATTCAAAAGATGCATGGTTTTACCACCTAAGGCACAAGTAATTCTTAGCAATGAAACCATAATTTTTTATGGTACAATTCTTTGATTAGAGACAATCTCAAAACTAGTCAAAACTCCTTATTAGAATGTTGTTGATCTGTTTAACCATGTTGTCTTCTTTGACTTCCCTAGGCATGGTCTTGACACATTATTCACTTGATTTTCATATCATGGGCTAAATCAGATCCGAATAACTATCAGAAAATCATGGTGAGGCACACATTCTCAAAACTACATGTTATAGTTCTTCATCTATGGCTTTTGGATGAGTTGGGGAGTGTTACTGTTACCCTTTAGTTTGCACGAGGATTAATGAGGGGATTGAAGATGATGATGTGCCAAAGAAATGTACTTGCAAGGTTGCTTCAACCAAAAATTTTGAAGTCCTATATATAGTGCTCCAACTGTCCAACTTTGTGTACATAAAGATCTGGTTTTCAGCATATTTTATCTTGAAAATTGAATAGTTACTAGTGCTGGTTATGCTTGCTGATTTGACTTAACATTGAATAGATTTTGTTGAGTGAGTTAAAAAATATATAAGCTAAAGGGGAAAATTTACTATTGTGATAAATATGTTGTTATAAGTTACCTTTAGATCTGTTATCTTATAAAGTGTGCCCTAAAGGTGGGAATTTTTTTCCATTGAGGTACTCTTGCTCAGTATTTCCTTTCTTGGGTTGCCTAGTGTATTTGGTTAAAAAGAAGTGAAGTATATGCTGATGTAATTTAACATTGCAAATTCATCCAAGAAACCTCAAGGTTGAGGTGGAATTTTTAAATTTGCATTAAAGGTTGAGGCCTTCCTACGTTCTTACCCAACATTAGGAAAATCTGTGTACATTGCTCTTCACACCTGTCAATGGTAGCTACTAAAAATTCACAGAATGAGTGACGACAATGGAAAAATTATAGTGGTGAATTGGATGAGATCGCAAACTTGGGAGTGACCAGATCAGCGATTGAAAAGCAGCATTAGGATTATGTATTTTCCTAGAAGAAATCTTCTGCCCACATTGAACTTTGACCCTTAACCATATTTTCTAGTAGATCTCCAGCCTAGCAGCCAATGCCTAACAATATTTCAAAAAAGCACTGCAAAATATCACATACAAATGCTAAGGGCTTTGTAATCCAAGGTGTGAATATTCCTACTAACATTAGTTTGTAAGAATCTTTGATTTTCAAGCCTGATTTCGTAAACATCATGGAACTGACAACTAAAACCATTTACCAAAAAACTGCAGGGCATGATAAAGCAGTTGACACCAAAAACTACAAAATATTGAACAATAAAAACACCCTAGGGAATTATTTTTCAAACTGCTAATATGACTACTTTTATAAATAGACTGTGGTCTCTTTCACAACAGTAAAGGAAGAGCATTAATTTTGTCTAGATTATTAGGAAATGCAACAATAAGAGAATGAAAGCATGCCATCTTGATATGATATAGATCTCTAAAGTACTAGTATGCAGCTACAAATACAAGTATGGCTATAGCAGATAACATAAAATCCAAATGATGAGACCTATGGCTTATTTTTTATATTTTTAGCCCTATATGAATAGTCCAAAGTGCTGAGAGTTTCTTCAAGACAGTGGACAAAACTCGTAATCACTATGTCCACCTATTGAAACTAGAACTACTAATCCCATTAAGCTAGTGTTCTATTGGAATAAAATGAATAAGGGTAACAATGATTTGACTTCTCTATTACCATAACTTTTTCTCATATTGAATACGATAGAATCATTAGGGCTTAACTTACATGTAAATACTAGAACCTGTAGGGAGGGCAAGTGAAGTATGAATTGAAAGATCAAGTCCATTAAACAGCCCCTGACCATAGGAATTTTTCATCAAAAATTAAACACACTACAACGTACCTCCAAGGATTATATGCAATGGCTCTCCAATGTGCCTCCTCCAGCACCAGAGAAACCCACCACAAACCCACGACCACAAAACGGTGAATAAACGCCCTCATTTTCCAGAAAACACTGCTACCACTGCAATGCTGCTGGAAAAAATGCCCTGTTATCCAACAAACACGATGGAGAAAACATGGAGAAAACCCACAGAAAACCCAAGGAGTAAAACGCCCTCATTTTCTAGAAAACACTGCTACCGCTGCTCTGATTTGAAAAAATGCCCTGTTATCCAGCCACATGATGGAGAAAACGTGGAGAAAACCCAAGAAGCAACATGCCCTCGTTTTTCAGAAAACACTGCTACCACTGCTCCGATTTGAAAAAAATGCCCTCTTATCCAGCCACACGATGGAGAAAACATGGAGAAAACCCACAGAAAAACCAAGGAGCAACACGCCCTTGACCAGAAGCAAACCCAGCTCATAGGCACCTCGGCTTGGTGCAGGTGCACTCAGACCACAAGAAAAGGAGCTTGTAGGCACCTAGCAGGCAAGGCTTGGAGGACTGGTGAACGGTGCGGGCAAAAATGTTGAATAAAACATACACCAACATATTGGATATTTAAATAGTAAAAAAAAAACCCTAGTTACCCCTAATATACCCCCAATATATTTATTTTTAACTTTTTAATTTTAACCCCCCCAATATGAATGGATGTGATATCATATTGGTCCCTAGGTGACACCCCCATGAATAGGGATAAGGTTTGCCATGAAGCTTTTGATCTAGAATATTTGTGAAGTCTCTCTTTTTCACTTTTTACCAAGGGCACCGCTCCTGATCCTTGATGATAGAGCGGTGTTAGGCAAAACCATGCTTCAGAAAAAGAGAAAAGGCGGTGCCACCGCCTATCTTCAACATAACTCAGGCAGTGCTAAAGAAGGTACCGCTCCTAAGCTTAAGGGTAGAAGAGGTGCTAGATTTTTATATGCAAATTTGACATCTGGATCAAGATTTTCACTTCAAGTTTTGAGAATGAGGGAAAACATGGATGTTTAGGATCTTATCAAATGTTGATGATGAGATTTGGATGTAACAGAATTCCCCCCAAAGCATGAGGCTAGAGGGATACGATAGGAGAGATATTTGATAGAGCAAGTTATCACTTCAAGGAAAGAATCGGCTTGATCAGAGATCAACATTGACAAGGCATCTGCAATACATCAATACTTTTGAATCATGAGCAAATGTGTCTTCACCATGGCTGCAAACCAATACAAGGCATATTCATGGGAGAAAATAACGAACATGGCTACTAAAATACAACGCAGATCCATGTGATAGAGGACTCAACCTTGGACATAGATACCAGAAATATAATGTAGATCTATGTCATATAGACACAAATTTGAGCATAGCCACAACCATACAAATGTTGATCCATGCTGGTAATTCATACAATATACTCCATCACAACTTGGGGAGAAAAACTATGAGTGTTTTCAAATAGATACCCAGGGTCTTCATCTCATCTTCCATAAAGTACGATTCTATCTGTGTGATTACAATGATCTGAATTCGAACATGGTAGAAACCACTTGATTACCGGTCAATAATGTGAACCGTTAACAAGTACGAGGGAGATAACCATTGATGTCAATGATTCCCAAGGTACCCTAGTACAATCTACTGAGTGTGAATAGATGTTTTGATGTCAAACACCTAGTGGAATATTTCAATCAAAGGTCAATGATGTGAACATATGTCAAAAGAGAGAGAATGTTTCATTGAGGCATACAGATCTCAAGGTACTAAATTTGTTTCTAAGACTATTTTCTGGATGATGAGCTGATGTTGACAGGAATAGTCCCGTCAAAGGAGGGCCATGATGAATCGCACATCGACAACACGAAACTTGGAACAAAGTTCTAGAATGTCATAGATAATGTAACCTAACGTCTAACTCAAAATTACTGACACAAAGGTTGTTTTAACTGTAGGGGTAAACTTTTTACTTCCTTTGAACATCGGGTAGCATAGCAAAATACTTGGCAGCATGACTGGACTAGACGGAAACACAATACGATAGTGGACAATACATTATTTTGAAAAACTCAAAGGAGTGACATGACTGATGAAAGTGCATAGAATTAGAGACAAGCTGATTTATCCAATTAACTGAATGATATATAGACAAGTGCCATGTTCAAAGGTGACAAAAAACTACCATTTATTTGCAAAATGATTCCCCTCCCTTAATTTCGCCATCATGATTAATGAGTGCCTCTTTTTCGTTTTTAGGATTCCAAAGAGAGTAACACACACTCATTGTAGCTTATCCAAACACAAGTCCATTCCCATACATTTTACGAACCTGAGAAAGGAGGGGATTCATTCCCAAAAAAGGGTCTCTCGGTGTTTATTTTAATGAGTCCAATGAAAGCAAACTCGGTATCGTTCAGTTTTAGAGAGTCTGAACGAAGATAGAAGAAAACCATAAAGGGTTCTTTTTCGTATGATTTAGTCTCTAGGGTCCGAAAAAGTATAAAAAATTACCCAAGAGAACTCTTCTAGTCATGATTGGTTGGAGTGTTCCTTTTTCATAACTAGTCCATATGAATTTAAAAAGAGATAACCTACCGTCAGAGAGACGACTCTTCAAATACTTTTATGAGTATGAAGAAGACAAGTACTCGACAATATTTTCATATTTAAGGAGTCCAAAAAGAGTTTAAATGAGTCTCCATTAACCCTTTTTCATGTTTGAATCCAGAGCATGAAAAATTAATAAACTAAGCTCAAACCACTTTTCATGTTTTAACCAGAGCACAAAAAATGAAAAGTAAGCTCGACACTATCTTAATGTTTTTAACGAGCTTGAAGATCAGTTGAAAGAATGCTCGAAGATTGGTTTCATTTTTATGCAAGCTCGAAACCAATGGGTAAACTATGCTTGAAAAATACCAATAACATGATATACAGAGGTTGGAAGCTTTCCCCCAGCATCATTGCTAGCAAGTATTAACCCTAGCATGGTTGCTAGTGGCTCGACATGCCCCCCAAGATTCATTTCGTCTAACGATTCTTCTTCTATACCCAACCTAAAAACCTGGTTACTAATGTAAAAATGTTCACCAGGGGGGTAGGAAGAATGAGAATCAGGAAGGTGAAAAGAAGGTTCAAGTTCTAACACTAAAGGGAAGACTCGACTCAAGGGAAGGGGATCTGTTTCATTTTTACACAATCTTGAAACAGAAGATAACTATGCTTGGATAAAACTGACATGATGGTAAGGTGTTGTTTCATTTTTTAATGAGCTTGACATAGGAGAAGAACTATGCTCTCATACATGGTTTCATTTTTATGCAAGCTTGAAACCAAAAGGGTAAACTTTTCTTGAAACAACCTATTTAATTTTTTAACAAGCTTGAAACAGAATATAAACTATGCTCAATGAAATCTATTTCATTTTTTATTGAGCTTGACATAGAATGGGAACTATGCTCACATATATCTATTTCATTTTTTAACGATCTTGAAACATAATGGGAACTGTGCTCACAACGCCTGTTTCATTTTGTAATGAGCTTGACACAAAAATGGAACTATGCTCATAGCAAGTTCTAAGCCAACATGATTTCTAGAGGTTGGTGGGTTTCCCCCTTACATAAGAAGCTAGTGACTTAACTCCAGTATGATATCTAGAGGTTGGAGCCATGCCTCCCCATATTACCTATGATGGGAAGAAGCTAAGTAGAAGGGGAAAGAGCCACAAGAACATGCAGGACATTTAGGGAGTTCTGATGACTAGGAGTCACACAATAATCAGGTTTAACGAAGGAAAGCTGATCAATGGTCACAATATTCCAATCATGGGGAAAATACATCACTCGAAAGAGTGTGGATACTATAGATCTCATGGTATAAACATAATCACGTCCAAGGAGAAGATTAAAATCCAAAGGACCTTCGACTACCGTAACATTGATACAGACAATATTACCTTCCAAAGTAATAGGCAACTGAGGAAGGATCCCTAAAGGCGTTGTAGGTCTTTGATTAAAAGCCAGTATCTGATCGGTGTTTGGCACAAGTGGAGGAGTGTTGATGTAATTGTAACTTTGGAATGTATTCACTTGTATATCTTATGTATTATACCCTGATGTTTATTCTGGGATGTGTTTGTAATGTAATTGAGTTATGTCATGCCCCAATGTTCCGATCGGGAGGTTCTATAATGTGAACAAGTCATGTTAAGTCATTGTGGAGAACCCTCTTGTTTGTTAAGGGTTAAAGTCCCCGCAGTTGTGGGGCCCTAGGGTTATTAGAATATCCTATAGAATTTGACCCTAGTTGAGTCATTATAAGTTGGCACAATAGTCCCCACCACTGTGTTAAGGATAACCCTCCTTGTTGGTCGAAGGAGGCAAAGTCCCCACAAGTTGTGGGGCACTAGGGTTATTAGACACTCCTAGAGATGTCAGCTCTAGTAAGTAATTGTTAAGTGAGGTCGACATGTTGGAGTGGGATTCAAGTGAATAAAAGAATATAAATAGAGAGTGGGCCTATGTATTTATCACATAGACACTCACTCATTGGGGTGCATGAGTGAGAGAGGAGAAGCTCTCTCAGTGTGTGAGAGAGAACAAGATGTGGAGATAATGTTTTTTGTTTTTGGCTTTTACTACTGTCATTGGTGCTTATTCTATCTCTGAGGAAGTTTTGGGGTTTTCTCCTTTATGGTTTCCCTCCGAAAATTCTTTGTGTCTTTTGTCTCTTGTGTTTTATTGCTGTGCATGTTATTCTCTCAATTAAAGATCCTAAGATCATAATGCTAGCTCAAAGATAAAAATATAACATGGTATCAGAGCGAACCTAAGAAGAAGACATTGTGCAGCTACAGAAGCTAGGTATTATTACTTTTTGGGTCTCTCTCCACAATCCATCATCAAAAGTATGTTACGCTGACTCTCCATTGAAGGGCGCATCTTTCTGTCGAAGCAGAATTCGATTCTGGACATTTTCAGTTTTTGGTGCGGGAAATTAGGGCTTCTTACAGAAGAGGATTTTTTGAGTGAGCCTAGAATAGGATTACTCTCCTCATCAAAATCAAATTTTAGAGACCTAGTTCAATATTTTTGGTTTGGTGAAACTTCAGGAAATTCAAACCCTAGTTTGACCCCGAGCTGGAAAAACTCTAAATACTAAAACTGATAAGTTTTGGTACATTCACTATATCTTAGTATTGGAAAAGGATCAGGATCTGAAAATTTCAAATTCCAAAGATACATTCCCTATTTATAGTGTATCCAAAATTCAGCCTTAGATTCGCTATATTCTAGGAAATATGATCCCTCTAAGTTAGGGTCCCAGCCTCTTCCAAAATTCATCCCTAAATAGGACACCTGGGGAGAATTCCTATATCTTGGGATACAAAGGTCCAAATGAAATTTATGAAGATGTTCCAGAAAGGGCACAGAATTTAATTTTTGTGGTCCATGTTTTAGACTCATAATATGAACCAGTTACACGTGGAAGTCCATACAACTTTGTTGTTCTGAACAGTCCTAAAACAGGTCACCTTGGGAAAATCATCATAAGTCCCAATTGGTGAAAACAATTCTGATAAAAATGGCGGTGTTTGAATAGGGACATGTGAGGATACCTTAGTGTGAATTCTCATACATAGAGCAGCAGTACTTGGGTAGATACTGCATAAAAAGTAACAGGCATTTTTGCAAAAGAAATTGGAAAACTAGAGCTTCCTATTCCAGGAGCTTCCCTCCATTGTTTTTAGAAAAGGAGTACATTGGACAGCTCAAACTGAAGATATATATCTTTCTATCCAATCAAAACTGAAATATTCCAAGTTTTGAAAATTAGGGTTTCTTTGACAAACCCTAGATCAGCTAGCTCCAGAACCAGGACGGACACCTCAAATCAGTAAGATCTAATATTTCGTTATTTTCATTTGAGGTTCTCATTTCAAAGTGATCTATCACATCACGGATCAACTTGTATCACAAGTGTCTTCCCTAAAGACATCGAAGACTTTTTATTCCTTGACCAATCTATTTGAAGGGAAGAACATAAATCAGAAGATGACTTTGAGAAAACAGTTGAAGAATGTGAAGATCCAGAATGTAGAACCACTTGAAGCGGTAAAAGAAGAAGTGGAGAATGCAGAAGTTGTGATAACCTCCTTGAATGGCCTCCCAGGATCATGGGATTCATTCATTCAAGGAATGTGTATTAGAAGGAAGTGATTACTTTCAACAAACTCTGGGAATAAGAAGAAGCTCGACTCATAATAAGAGAAGAGAAGATGGGAGAAATTGAAGATCAAACTCTCACCATCCAAAGAAGATCCCTCAAGCGATGAGGAATATGAATATCTCAACTCTTGAAGAACCTATTATCCATCTTAGCATTTGGATAAGAAACGATGCTATTATGAATAAAGAAGACGATGAAGTTGAAGGCTCAAGAAGGAGTCTACCCATGAAACAAATAAAGATAAGTATTCAATTGTCATTTCATGATATTGTTTTGTTATGCATTTGTTTATATTCAGTTAATTTATTATGCATGATAGAATGTTTTCTTTAATGAAAATATACTGCTAATATGCATGTGATGGGTAATTAGTTCATGGTGCTATACAACTCTCCATTGCTACTTATCTAGAATGAAACCTCTTTTCTAAAAAATTGGATTAGTGCACAATCTCAATGTTGTCCTGGTAGAGATGGAAGGAATCTAGAAAGGTTTCCATGAGATATGGATGAATATCGTATTGGCTAAAGTAGTTGCATGATCATATATTTATGCATAAGAACTTGCCAGTATGAATATTCCTTATGAAATGTTTCTAACCATACAAATGCATTTGACTTGTAGGAAAGATCGCATACATAATTGCCTACAAGAAACGAAGAATGAGACTTGTTCCTAAGAACAAGTAACGATAGTTCAAGATGAAAAATAATATGATGAATGCGGTGACATCATTGATGTAGAACCTTTTAAGAAGAAAGGGAAGAACAGTTCAATAAGAATGATGTCTAGAAAGTAGTATCGATACATTAAGGAAATTTCATAGTTCCATCATGCAGTAGATGGAAACATCATGGGATACAAGGAAATATTCATAGCACGAGGATTCTCACAAAAAGAAGGCATCGACTACGAAGAGACATTTGTAGCCAGTGGGAGTTGAGACACATGACAAGCAGAATCATGTGTGCAAATGAAAGAAGGCCTTGTACGAGTTTAGAAGACACCCATGGGATAACGCATATAGGAGGATCTTGATGAAGATCTGAACCTTTGCTACAAGGTTGATAAAGGATGACAAGCTCACAGATGGGTGCGAGAAGAAATTTTGAAAAAGTTCAAGATAGAGGATCTTGGTATCCAGTGATCCTAGATGGATACATAGAATATTAGTAGCAGAGGAAGCTACTTGTCACTCCGTTACATAATGTTTCAGTGCATAGAGTACGAAAGACAGAGGGAGAATGATGCTTTGCTTCAGAGGGAATGACTGCAGAAGATCCTAAGGTTCAACATGGTATGACAGGATGGACATATTACTGATGACTCTAGGCTTTACTAAGAGTAAAGTGGATTCCAACCTTTTCTTCAAGGTTGAAGGTGGAAGACTAGTGATGCTCCTATTATGTCTTGATGCACTATTTTCTAGGCATGGAGGTGTGGCAGTATGCGGATGGAATCTTCCTCGGATAAGAAAAGTATGTAGTGGAGATTGTAAAGAGGTTCAGGATGATGGAATGAAAGCACATGACCACACCTATGGAATCGAACCTAAAGCTATTGAGTGTTTCTTCATCATATTTGGTTGATGCCACGATGTATTGTTAGATGATTTACCTGACAAATACAAGACTAGATATTTGCTTTGATGTGAACACATTGAGACATGTTCACCTGATGGTTGCAAAGCATGAAGTGAGGTACCTGAAGGGTACAGTTGAGTATGGTCCCAAGTATGAGGTGAATCAGAATATTAATCTAGAGGGTTATGTGGATTCGTATTGGGAAGGAAGTGCCATTGATAGGAAGAGCACTTCGAGGTGCTACTTCAGTATGATATCAAATATCACTATACAAGGATATGGTGCAGATAGGAGCAGTGAAGCTCCAGTATGTTGTAACGGAAGAAAAAATAGCTGATGTGTTGACAAAGCCATTGGCCAAAGTGAAGTTTGAGTACTTCAGGGAGAAGCTTGGTGTTATCCAGATTGAGGTTCCCTCCAAGGGGAAATGATGAGACTGAGAGCCATTCTGACATGGTGAGAGGATTACATTCCTTCCATGGTCAGATGTAAGGGCTGAGACATTCTATCATGGTGAGAGAATTTGGTTCCTTCAATGTCAGATATGAGTGCTAATCCATTCTGATGTGACTGTAGGATTGGTCCCTACATGATTAGAAGTAAGGGATAAATGCCATTCTTGGAATGGAGGAAACTAGTCAGTTACCAGGAAAACTCAGTCTGGGACTAAGGATCGTTCTGATATGAATGTAGGATGTAGTCTTACATGTTCAAATGTGAGCACATGGCTATTCTGATGTGATTGAGGGAGGTGTTCCCACTTAATTAGATATAAGGGTTGATGCCATTATTTGAATGGAGGAACCTGGTCAGTTACCAAGAAAACTCAGTCTAGGACTGAGTGTTGTTCTGATATGACTGTAGGATGTAGTCTTACATGATCATATGTGAGCACATGTACATTTTAATGTGATTGAGGGAGGTGTTCCCACTTGATCAGATATAAGGGCTGATGCCATTATCTGGGAGAATGGAGGCACCTGTTCAGTTACCAGGAATCCTTAGTCTGGGACTGAGAGCCCTTTCAATGCAGTGTTTTCTAACATGGTTGAATATAAGTGTTGAGCCTTTTCGATGTGATGTTTTCAAACATGGTTGAATATAAGTGCCGAGCCTTTATGATGCGGTGTTTTCAAACATGATTGGATGTAAGTGCAGAGCCCTTCTGATGCGGTGTGTTCATACATGGTCAGATATAATTGCTGATCCATTCTTGTGTAATGTGTTTACACATGGTCAGATGTCAGTGTTGGGCCTTTTTGACAAGATGAGGTTAGATGTGAGTGTTGGGCATGCCTTTTTTACAAGATGAGGTCATATGTAAGGGCTGGGTAGGCCATTCTGACTTAGTGTCAAATATAAGCACTAAAGAAGACCTACATGGATGCTAGGCCTACAACCAACATGAAAAAGGGCTGGCTCTGTAGAACTTCCTGTGATAAGAAGAATGAAGAGATAGCACCATTTGATTGAGCTAGTAGAAGAAGTAATGATGATGATGATTCAGTGATGATCCAACTTTGATGATGATCTAGATCAAGTGATGATCTATACTTGATGATGATCTAGTAGTGATGATCCAGATCAAGTGATGATCCATATTTGATGATGATCCAGTAGTGACAATCCAAATCAAGTGATGATCTAGACTTGATGATGATCCAGTAGTGATGATCCAGATCAAGTGATGATCTATACTTGATGATGATCCAGTAGTGATGATCCAGATCAAGTGATGATCTAGACTTGATGATGATCCCACAGTGACGATCCAAATCAAGTGATGATCCAGACTTGATGATGATTCAGTAGTGATGATCCAGATCAACTGATGATCTAAACTTGATGATGATCCAGCAGTGACAATCCAGATCAAGTGATAATCCAGAATTGATGATGATCTAGTAGTGACGATCCATACCAAGTGATGATCTAGACTTGATGATGATCCAGTAGTGATGATGATCCAGATGATACAGAGAAGAAGATTTGTGCTAATAAATTGTGTTGAGAGAATACCTTCCTATTTAAGAGGAAGTGTTGATGTAATTGTAACTTGGGAATGTATTCACTTGTATATATTATGTATTATAACCCAGTGTTTATTCCGGGATGTATTTGTAATGTAATTGAGTCATGTCATGCCCCGATGTTTCGACCGAGAGTTTCTATAATGTGAACAAGTCATGTCAAGTCATTGTGGGTAACCCTCCTATTCGTCAAGGGTTAAAGTCCCCACATTTGTGGGGCCCTAGGGTTATTATACTATCCTAGAGAAGTTGACCCTAGGTGATTCGTTGTAATTCGGGGCAATAGTCCCCACTATTGTGTTAAGGATAACCCTCCTTGTTGATCGGAGGAGGAAAACTCCCCACAAGTTGTGGGGCACTAGGGTTATTAGACACTCCTAGAGATGTCGGCTCTAGTAAGTAATTGTTAAGTGAGGCAGACATGTTGGAGTGGGATTTAAGTGAATGAAAGAATACAAATAGAGAGTGATCCTCTCTATTTATCACACACACACACACACACACACACACTCATTAGGGTGCATGAGTGAGAGAGGAGAATCTCTCTTAGTGTATGAGAGAGAACAAGCTGTGGAGATCATCTTTTCTATTTTCAGGTTTTATTGCTACCATTGGTGCTCATTCTATCTCTGAGGAAGTTGCGGGGTTTTCTCCTTTATGGTTTCCCCGAGGAAAATTCTTTGTGTCTCTTGTCTCTTATGTTTTATTGCTATGCATGTTATTCTCTTGGTTAAAGATCCTAATATCATAATGCTAGCTCGAAGATAAAAATATAACAAGCAAAACCTATGGTGTGCTAAGAAGTAGAGGATAGAATGCTAACAAAATCCCCCTCATTGATGATAGTGCGGAGTATACTCTTAGTGGTAATTCTCACAAATATCTGGAAAGGAACACTTGAATGAAGATGATATTATATTAGGTTACTCCAGTCAAAGGAAATAACCTCACCACTTGGAGAGGGTTTTGTCAAAAGAGACAAAATATCCTCTTGTCGAGAACAATCAGAACGAAGCATAAAGACATTAGCAGTTTGAGCTCCACTCTCATCAGGGAGAGTAGGGGGAGACAAAGACTAGATCATGGTGACAACCTCTATTAAAACATTCTCTGATAAAAGAATGGGATTGGGTGGAAATGACATCGACTCAACCACTTCACTCTCTGAAGGAAGAATGGGATCAATTACAGATGAAACTGAATTGATCACTTGGCCAACCAATAGGGAATCAAGGGATAACTTACTATCACTTTTTGGAATCACCTGTTGATGATTAGTAATATTTTCCAACCAACGTAAATATTCATACATGCTTGGACAAAGAAAAGTACGATGCATATCCTTGCATATCAAATAAGGATACAAGACTTTACCTGTACGACCTTTTACCAATGGGTTACTGGTTGAGGGGGTATCATCAACATAATGATTAGAGGTTGATGAGACATATGGTTTGGAATTTTTATACCACTCTTCTTGTACACGAGATAGATCAAGACACTCTTTAAGAAGGTGGTCCCCCTTGCAAAGATTGCAAGGAAACTTGGGTTTTTCGGGGGTTATCTTAGAAAGAGCACCATCAAGAGAATATGGTTAATTATTTTTCTCTTTCTTATCCTTTTTATTCTTACCCTTCCCTTTCTTCTTCTTCTTATCCACCTGACTACTAACCGTAGATCTTTGGTCAAGTGAAGAAGAAGAAAGGGATGAATCCAAAACTGATGAAGAAGGAGAAGGGTTAGGTTGAGTTCAATCCTCTCTTGGAGGAGAGGTGACATTTGATACATTAGGTGTAATATGAATTACCGAATCAAACAGCTATACTGGTAATCCTATAGTTAACCCAAGAATATTTAGAGTGGAAATAAAGGGAGGACCAATACATTCACTTAGAGGGAATACAAAAGGTACGCCTTGGAAAGGGACCTCTTGATTGGTAGTCCCAGATGGGGATTCCATCTCTAAACTCTCTGAAAACCCCCTAACTACCATGCACAAGAAAGAACTACTCAAACTAAAAGCAACAAGAAAACATGTGAAAGGAGTGAATTAGAGTTAGGAATCTCACAGGACAGGCCAAAAGGATAACTCAGATGGTTTGAGGATTCCTAAAAGGGTCTCCCGATATATGCTAGGTACGTGGGAGATCAAATCCATAGTGGTGATATCTAATGCACAAGCATTCGACGGGAGCCTTACGATATACTACCGAGTATGTGAAGTACCTTTCAATATACCTCAAGGGTATGTGAAAGGATGTTCATTATATCGGACGTACGTGGAATAAATGCAAGCCCTTGGGATACAATGCTAGAAAATAATGACAACTACCACGCTTATTGATGTCGGAACACGTAGCTAACCTAACACTCAAATTTCTAAAATTTTTAACCTACTACTACCGCTAATTTTATCTTGTGCGGTTACGTGGAACCATGGAGTGAAAACTTGAAATTAAAGAAGATGCACACTGATCTATATGATAATGCAAGTTTTTCTCTTCAATGAAGTTCTACCTAAGAGAGGGAGAGAGATTTACTTTTCTTTCCAAAAATGCTCATCCAAATGCAAATGTAATTCTATCTTTTCAAATGAAAAAGTAAAATATCAATGCACCCCAAACAATATTTAAAGCAATTAAAAAAGAGATCTAGAGAACATGTAATATAAATAAACCAGAAATGTTTCCTATCTTTTCATGCTTGAAAAAGATGCATAAACACTTAATGGAAAGATGATTTCACTAACGTTTCCAAACAAATATAAATATAATGCATGCAAAGTCGAAAATAGATATTTCTTCTTAATGAAATTAAGATCCAGAACTTCAAAGAATCAAGCACAAAATAAGAAGAAAATCATTCAACATTGTTGTGAATAAAGCAAAGGAGAGAGAAAACTAAAACTTCTCTTTGGAACAAACAAGGAAACGAAGAACCAATCTCTCCTACCAAGCACTAAAAAAATGAGTATGCAAAAGGAAACAAAAATCACCCCAAGCAAAGAAAGACTCGAAACAACATGGATCACTCACGCATTCCAAGTCCAAAAAAAAACAAGACATACCCATGAAAATGAAATGTATATTCTCCAATTCTAATGAATAATATCTACAGAAAGGAGAAAGAGGTTTTAAGCAAAGAAAATAATGTAAAATCCAATGCAAGAAACATAAAATATTATTTGAATGCAAAGGGAATATAACAATCAAAGTAAGCCAAAAAACACTCAAAAATCAAAAGACAACAACCAAGTTTTGAAATCAAGAAGGGACTAGAAATCCTACCTGGCACCGCTTCCAGAGGGTTTTTAACAGAGCGGTTCTGAGGAGGCACCGTTTCCTGCTAACTACTCACAGGTGGTGGCACCTCTTCTTGCTATCTATGCATAGGCAATGACACCGCTTATTGCCCATTACACATATGTAGTTTCCTATAAGTGTCTAAAACACAATAAAGGTGAAAAAAACAAAGTTAAACCTTGGAAAACCAGCATAAAAAATGATAAATCAACAATAATAAAGAGCATTAAAGGTCAGGATGGGTCAGATCTGAAGAGATCTACTGATATCAACTCAAAACCTAACTAGGTCAGATGGTAGATCTGAATAAATTGATAAGAAGCTCGACTTGGATTTGGAAAAGTGTTCGAAGGATAAGGAAGATCAGATTTGTTGAAGCTCTTCCCCATCGGAGTCACTAGGTTTGTTGTTAGGAATTTCGCACCTTATGTGGATATAATTTGTTCCTCTATTTTGAATGGTTCACATCTAGAACAAATAAATCACAACAAGCCTGATAGAATTCTCCTAGAAACTACAGAAACTTGGAATACAATCTTCAGAGGTTGATGTGGTCCTTCATATATGGAAAAAGATCTCCAAGAAGATACCTGCAAAAACACATCAGACACAAAAGATCAAAAGTACCAAAGTATTATCTATAGATCTATATTGGTGACTCAAGAATACAATAATAAACATGCAAGATTATACATAACAAGTATATGGGAATAAAACCAACTTTGCATTGATAAATAATGAAATATTTTACAACCTGTGCCTTAGTGTTGATGCACTCCTCCACAAAACCGATGTCTTATCCCCAATAACTCCAACTTGCTCCTCTATGCTCACTATTGATGGATCAGGCCAAAATGTAAAAATGACAACATGACTTTGCTCTCTCCTCAACCATGGGGTATGAGCCTATTTATATAGGATTCAAATGGATAGGGATGGTTGATATTTTGGTGGGTGAGGTCGATACGAGATCCCCAAAGCATGGATCTCAAGCTCAACTGACCCAGGTGAATAGGGATAAGGTTTTCCATGAATCTTTTGATCTAGAAGCTCATGAAGCCTCTCTTTTTCACTTTTTACCAAGGGCACTTCTCCTTCTCCTTAGGCAGAACCACTCTTCAAACAAAGAGAAAAGGAGGTGCCACTGCCTATTTTCCACTCGATCATCATTTTCTCCATATAATGATCATTATTTCATTTCATGTAACAATTTTAGTTCATCACATGTGCACATGACATATAATAATTCAATTAATCACATAATAAGATTGTATCCACGTACTGCATCATATATTTCACATTTTATAAATGAAAACATTTAAACATATATGATCAGCATAAAATAAAGGAATCCCATGATAATTACAACATCATAACCGCATAAACATAGTAACATAATAATCATGGTGACATCATAAACATATTAACATCATAATCATAGTATCATAATAAACATAGTAACATCATAATCTCGGTCCCATCATGTCGTAAATAAATCTTACTCAGTCGAGCAAAGTCCAAAAGATAACAAGAAATAAAGTGCAGTATGTCTAACTCATAAATATCCCTAGTCAAAATATGGGGTGTTACATACACGGACCCTTCAGAAACTTTGTCTCAAATTTATTGTCAAAATAGTGAGGGAAAATCTCAATGCATAGTCTCTACATCCTCCCAAGTGGCAGATTATGGGCTATACCTGTCCCACTAGATCTTAACTTGGTCCACATGGTGACTACGTAGCCGTCGAACCCTATGATCTAGTATACATAATGGTTCGATTGTGAAGGTTTCCTTGTTTGTGAGATGGAATTCTTTCTAATAAATTTTGTCAATTTCATCAGTTATGTACCATCTGTAGTGCTCTTTCTGCTCAACAGAACACTAAGTCAAAATTTCTATGTTGTTTTTCCATATTAAGCTCATTTTGAGCTCAGTTTTAACAAAATATCAAGCATGAAAACAAGGTGTTTTAATCAAATTACCTTTTCAGGTCTGGGTTTCTTTTCCTAGGTCTGTGTGGAGCTCCTCCTTCATCTAGAGGAACTAAATAAATATTCTCCTAATATTTTGATGTAATTCCTCTCATCCACATTATGTTGAATAAAATAGATATTTTTATAGCATCTATGTATATATTTCTATTTGCACTATCTAGGATTTAATACAATCCAACAACATAAACATGCATAAAACTTAGAATTTTCATTCATTTTAGCTAGTCTTTTAAACACTTAAATATGGCATCAAATTAGAAAATAACAATAGTAAATATAACTTAGTGGAATACCTATCACCGATGGTTATAGTAGATCCCGCAGTTTGACACAGACCCTGTAGGTTTCTTCAGCTTCCCGTCTGATCTCGTGTTTACCAAAAATGGATGAACCACCCTAATTACCAGCTCTTATTGTGTTGGACATAGGAAACCGATGAGTTTACTAGCCCCTGATCCTACATACCAATACTCCTGAGAGAAGCTTCCTTTCCTTTAGAATAATTTCGGAATCCTTGAGTTAACCCTCTCCTTAAGATTTTCCTTCTTCCCTTTGTTACAACAACCCCTCTACTCTCCTCCCATAAACCCAAGATAAAAACCATCCCCCTAAAATCTGTCAAGTGCTTTTCTATATACCATTTTCCACCTTCATTTTCCTTTTGGCTAACTCCACCGCCTTAGCCCTCCATGTTTTCAGGATTTTAAATCATTAATACAATCACACTAACCAAGGATAAAATGATTTTAATATTAATTCTAGAATTTCTCGTTCTTTTGGGTAGTCAAATGGTTAAATGCTCTTTAAAATTTTACTTTTTTATTTGACTCCTATGGTTTATTTTAATTAATTAAATATTAATCATGACTTGTCTTATTCACTTACGAGATAGGTTAAATACTATAAAATTTACCAAACACTTCTTATTTAAATCTTTTAAGAGTAACATAATAAATAAAAACTTGACTTATTTAATGGTGATGATTCTTATGTATTTATTGTTCAATCAACCCAGATTCGACAAATGTTGTTTTGATTTACACTTAAACCTTCAATAATAAATAAATAGAATATAATAACATTAAATCAACCAATCACTTTCAATAATAATATTCTATTCAACCATGTACAACAATCCAAATAAGTTAAATAAATAAATAACTTATTTTAGACAACAAGGACACTTATGTTTGACAATATTAATAATAATAATGATAGAGACAACTATGAATTTTATAATTACAACATCCATCACTTCTAAATGAGACACTTCTACCTATTCAAATGTAATGATGAGCATAATAATAAAACGATGCCATTTGTATACATAAAACAATAATTATGCTAAATACTATGATTATCTTATGACAATTCTATCTTCATAATGAATTATTACTTTCTAATGCATCACATATATGTAACTAATAAATAAAGCAATTGATTGGTTATTTACATACACATGATTAAACAATTAACATTCAAACTTGATTAATTCACAACTAACTCTTATCCAGAACAACATTACAATAATTTAGCATTTTAAGTATTTATATATCTATACTAGCGTACATGTGAAAACTGTGCATGTGAGGTAAGCGTATGCACACGTAAAAAATGTACAATAAGAAAGCTTCATATTTCCTAATAATAATAATAATAATAATCCTTGCAAGTAGAACACAATTAAATATAACATAATTATTTTAGCATCCCCAGTTATTTTAATAGTTAATGCTTTAATATTTCATATCATTATCTTTATGTCAACATTAGTTTAATCAATCAAGTACAAGAAATGGTACCTACTACCACTACTAAATATCAAGGAATAACTAACCCTCAATAGTCCTAACTAACACATCCTCCCATCCTAGCTTACGTCCACATCCCCCATGTCCTTCCTTTTCTAGTAAACAAGTGGACACCGACTTCACCGAACTGACCACATAAAGATCCCGAGAGTGGTAGCATCAACTAAATAGTGGACCTAGCCTCTCTTAGCAATAATCTGACCATATTCATCAAAACAACATGGGGTTCATGTCTCAACATTACCCTCCCATGACCTCGGGTATCATAAGAACATATGGTGGGAAATGCATCCATCCCTCTCAACATACTAGGTCTATACCCTATCAAATTGTTCTCTACTGCTATCAATATTATAGAAATGTATTATCGTATCATCAATTTGGTCAATAAGGCTCCTTGCATAAGTAATTACTAATCCAACCATCATATTCAATACTTGGCTATCACTTAGTCCCTTTTGCCTCATGAGTTAGTATTTCGTAAAATACACATTCATACAAGAATTTGCACTTGATCATCAATTGCTCCATATCCTCATCATTATTTCATTTCACATAAAAATTTTAGGTCATCACATATATACATGACATATAAAAATTCAATCAATCACATCATAAGATGGTATCCACGTACCACATCATATTTTCACATTTTATTATTGAAAACATTTAAACATATATTATCATCATAAAAGAAAGGAATACAATGATAATCACAACATAATAACCGCATAAACATAGTAACATAATAATCATGATGACATCATAAGCATAGTAACATCATAATCATAGTTTCATAATAAACATAGCAACATCATATCCCTCCCATCATGTCGTAAATAAAGCTTACTCATCCGAGCAAAGACCAAAAGATAATAAGCAAATAAAGTGTAGTAAAGTTTAACTCATAAATATGCCTAGTCAAAATATGGGGTGTTACATACACCCACCCTTTAGGAAAATTCCTCTCAAAGTTATGGTCAAAATAGTTAGGGTAAATATCGACGCATAGTCTATGTGTCCTCCTAGGTGGAATGTCCTGGGTTATACATGTTCCACTGGACCTTAACTTGGTCAACATGAAGACTACGTAGTTGTTGAAGTGTACGATTATTATATGAAACGGTTTGACTGTGAAGCTTCCCTCGTCGGAGACCTACAATTCATTCAAATCAATTTTATGAGTTTCATCAGCTATGTACCATTCATAGTGCTATGCATTCCCGACAGAGCACTGAGTCAAAATTTCTATGTTGTTTCTTGATATTAATATCATTATGAGCTCGTTTTTAATAAAATATCAAGTATGAAAACAAGGTGTTTTAACCAAAATTACCTTGTTTAGGTCTTTGTTTCTTTTCCTAGGTCTTTGTGGATCTCTTTCTTCATATGGAGGCACTAAATAAATATTATCCTAATATTTTGATGTAATTTGGCTGAACCAGAGTATGTTGACTAAAATAGACATTTTTACAACATCTATGTATATATTTCTATTTTCACTATCTAGGATTTAATACAATCCGAGAATATAAACATGTGTAAAACTTAGAATTTCCATTCATTTTAGCTATTCTTTTAAACACTTAAATATGGAATCAAATTAGAAAATAAAAATAGTAAATCTAACTCAGTGGAATAACTGGCTTTGGTAGTTGTAGTAGATCCTATAGTTTGACATAGACCCTGTAGGTTCCTTCAACTTCCCATCCAAGCCTATGCTTACCAAAAATTGATGAACCAGTACCTTTTCGACCAACTCTAGTCATGTTAGGCCTAGGAAACTGATTGCTTTTCTATCCCCTGAGCCCACATACCAATAATACTGAGAGCATCTTCCTTTCATTTCCAAGAATTTATCAATCCTTGAGTTAACCCCCTCGCCAATATTTTCCTTCTTCCATTTGTTACAACAACTCTTCCACTCTCCTCCCGTAAACCCAAAATTAAAACCATCCCCCTCAAATCCCTCAAACTCTTGTCCATATACCATTTTCCACCTAAATTTTCCTTTCGTCTTACTGCACCACCTTATCCCTCCATGTTTTCAAGATTCTAAACCATTAATACAATCACACTAACCAAGGGCAAAATAATTATAATACTAATTCTTGGATTTCAGGTTCTTTCAGACAACCAAATGGTTAAATGCTCATTAAAGTTTTCCATTTTGATTTGAATCCTATGGTTTATTTTAATTAACTAAATATAATCATGTCTTGTCTTATTCACTTGCGAGATAGGTTAAATACTATAAAATTTACCGACCTCTTCTTCTTTAAATGTTTTAAGAGTAATAAATAAAATAAAGAACTTGATTTATTTAATGGTAAGAATTATTATGTATTTATTGCTCAATAAACCCAGATTCGACAAATGTTGGTTTGGTTTTCACTTAAATCTTAAATAATGAATAAATATAATATATGTTAGAATAATCAACCCATATTTTACTACCTTAGACATTAATTTAATTATTTTTGTCTTATTTGCCTAGTTCATGTGTCCCACCTTATGCAAGTTGTCAATTACCTATCCATAGTGGTCCAAATTGCCTAATTTGACCCATGTAGCACTTGGGAAACCTCAAGGAATCAATTTTGCTTTATTCCTGGTCTCCTAGGCGCCCTTCTGCTTTTTCTGCTTTATTGCCTGCTTTTTCAATGTTTTAAGGCAATAGGGAAAGTTTGACTAGGTGAGGTGAACTAGTTTTTTGTCCTCGTCACCCTCCACTCTTTTCTCCTTAGAAAAGCATGTATGATTTGTCATTCCATCACTCTTTAGCTTGCCTAAGCCATTTTTCTAATTCGTGAGCTCCATGACAGATTTGGGATCAGCTTTTTACACCTATGGGGGATTTGCTTAATTTTAGTAAGCCTGCTTTATGCTAGATTCAAATTGCTCCTCATGCATTCGAATCCCTGATGTATTTTATTTATTCAGAAACCTATTATGTTACAGGGTTGGCTATTGTACACTGATTTAATACAGTTTAGTGTTCAGCTCCAATTTCAGTCTCTTTTGTGAGTGATTTTGCATGATCAATTGTTAATTGTTGTGAGTAAAATTAATCTATCACTGGTTTCAATTTCCACATGGTATCAGAGCCATTGTAGATCGATTTCTCTCCTTCAAAATTGTTTTGCAGGTTCGACATCAGTGACTGGGAGCCTTCTACTGATAGCCAGGACAGATTTTCTAAGCTATGGATCAATCACAGAAAACTATCTTGACTCCCTTCAATTTATTTGAATGGAAAGAGGAGATGGAGATACTGTTGAGAGTGAAATGCCTCTACAGGGTGACTATGGCAACAGAAGCAGATCCCAATGCAGCTGCATAGAAGATAAAATGGCACAACAGGAGGGATGAGGCCTATGGTCTCCTATGTCTGAGTAGTTCCAGAGACCTCCTTTTCCATCTTGATTGATTGACATCACCGAATGAAGTATGGGAGAATATTGCTGATATTTTTTGAAATACAGATGAGATGAGGGGACATCAAATCGAAAATGACCTGATTTCTCTGAGTCCAAATAGCTTTGAATCCCTGCAACTATATTTCTCCAAGTTCAAAGCACTTGTTTTGCAGCTGAAATAGTGTGGGATCGAAAAGAAGGATGATCATCTCATCCTGGCCATTCTCTCAAAGTAGGCCCTAACTATTCAATGTTTGTTTTGACCTTCTATGCCACAAAACTGACAGCTCGAACCTGGAAGATGCCTAGCCTTGCTGATTTCATGGAATCTCTCACACAAGAACACGGCAAGCTAGTGATGATGGGCACCATCAAACCATCCAAATATCAAGCTATGATTACTGGAGATTCGAAGGTGGATTCAAAAAGAAAAAAGAAAGCTAAAAATCCACCTGAGCAAAAGAGAGACAAGAAATAGTCTCCAGAGGAGCCACAAGGTTCCAAGAAGAACTACCAGAAGAAGAAAAACAAAGGTGAAATGAGCAAGTGCGCATACTACAATAAGGGAAATCACACTGAAAGCTCTTGTATGAAGAAGCAAATAGACATGCTGACCCAACTCCTGGAGAAGAATGGAATCTCCCTTCCAGACAGCTCAAAGAAGAGACAAGGAGGATCAAGTTCAGATGACAGAGAGAGAGTTCATGCATTGGTTGCTGGCACATCAAGCTCACCCAGTTTTATCATCAATTTTGGAGATTCAAGACACATGGTTTTGACCAAGGAGGCATTCTCCTCACTTGACATGTCGAAAGGACAACCTATAGTACTGGGAGATGACTCTCTCACTGAAAGTTTGGGCAAAGGGAGGATTGATCTTGATCATGGTCAGTTCAGCAATGTGTTGTATGTGCCTGGTCTTTCCTCCAACCTCTTGTCATTGTACCAGATGACCCACACTGGGTCTCCTAAGAAATTCATATTCTCCCCTGATGAAGTTGAGATCATAGAGATCTCAAGTGGTAGAGTCATTGCAAAAGGAGTTGCGAATCATGCTCAAAAGGTATACATGTTATCACACTTCCTACCCTACTCAAACCCCTCTGCTCTTCTGATTCATGCTAATGAGGCTAGAAATCTTTGGCATGAAATATTTGGCCACCTAAATTACAAGTATATTTCTGATCTTATTGAAAAAGAGATGGTCATAGGGTTGCCCAAGATAAAATTTTCCAAAGGAGTCTGCCAAGGTTGTATCCTAGGAAAACACCCAGAGCATAAATTTGAGAGAGCTAGTCATGAGAGAACCTCTACACCCCTCGAGCTAATCCATAGTGATGTTTTTGGCCCATTTCCTCATATGTCCATGAGTCAGGCCAAATATGCATTGACTTTCATTGATGACTTTTCCAAGTATTGCTGGGTTTACTTCCTGAAACACAAGTCTGAAGTTTTTGGCCTATTCAAAGTCTTTAAGGCTTTGGTTGAGAACCAGTATGGAAGGAAACTCAAGGTCCTCAGATTTGAAAATGGTGGTGAGTATGTCAAGTCTGATTTTATTAATTATTGTGCAGATGCAGGTATTTAGATGCAGCATTCTATCCGTTACACACCACAACAAAATGGTGTTGCTGAGAGGAAGAACAGATCACTGAAGGAGATGGAAACATGCATGATGGAGGCCAAAAATTTGCACCAAAGTACTAGTCCAAAGCTATAAACTGTACAGCCTATATCCAGAATAGGGTGCCTCATAAACAGCTTGAAGGTATGACTCCTTTTGAAGCATGGAGTGGGCACAAGCCAGATGTGACCCATTTCAGGATTTTTGGCTCAAAGGCTTGGGCTAGAATTCAAACAGAGAAGAGGAAGGCTTTGCAACCCCAAAGCCAAGATTTTCTTTTTTTTGGATACTATGAATATTCAAAAGGGTACAAACTGATAAATTTTAGCACAAACAAAGCCTTCATCGAAAGGTGTGTTCAGTTTGAAGAAGAACCCCTTGCAGTAGTGGAAGTTGGAGAAGCCTCTTCTCCACCTGAACCTCAGGAAGTAAGTAAAGAGTTTGTTGAACATGCTGATTCTGATTTGTCTAATGGAGATGAGTTTATTTCAGACCCTAACAGCCCTACAAGGCCAAAATGGATAGCCAAGACACTACATGCAGTAGGAGAGCTAGCTGGGGATCCCAATGACCCAAGGAGTACTAGATCTCAATTTGAGAGCGGTATGTGCATGAAGGATCCTATGATTGCTGAAAAATTCTATTTGATGGTGGAGTTTGATGCTCAAACATATGAAGAAGCAGCAGGAGATCCAATATGGCAAACAGCCATGAAGGAGGTGCTCAGCTCAGTTCAGAAGAGCAACACATGGGAGCTAGTGGATCTTCCCCCAGGGAGAAAGTTAGTCCAGTGTAAGTGGGTCTATAAGACCAAATTTTCTACTGATGGTTCACCACTAAAGTACAAGGACAGATTGGTAGCCAAGGGCTACTCACAAGTTCATGGCATAGATTACAATGAGACCTTTGCCCCAGTGGAAAAGATGGATTCCATCAGGCTAGCCTTAGCCATTGCAGCCTCAAGGCAATGGGAGGTACATCACATGGATGTAAAATGTTCCTTCCTGAATGGATATCTCACTGAAGAGATATATATGCAGCAGCCTCAAGGTTTTGCTACTAACCCTTCTCTTGTGTGCAAGTTGAGAAAGTCATTGTATGGGCTAAAGCAAGCCCCTAGGGCTTGTTATGCCAAGATCGATAGCTTCTTGCTATCACTGAATTTTGTTCGGTGCAAATCAGATCCAAATGTCTATTTGAAGTTATTTAATGGTTCATTAATGATCATTTTTTTATATGTTGATGACCTCCTCATTACAGGAAGCTCAAAGGATGAGATTGCTTCCTTAAAGGGTGATATGAACCAAGCCTTCTCCATGACAGATTTGGGGCTCATAAGTCAATTTTTGGGGCTTGAGATTGCTCAAAACAAAGCTGGAATCAAGGTGCACCAGTCCAAATATGCCTTGGAATTTTTGAACAAATTCAGAATGAAGGATTTCAAAGCAAGAAAAACTCCTTTCCTTTCAGGAGTGAAGCTGGAAGAAGCTGATTCTTCACCTATGGTAAACAATACACTGTATAGGAAATTATTGGATGTTTGTTGTATCTGACACATACTAGACTTGATATTTCTTATGTAGTAAGTGTGGCTTCTAGATACATGGATTAGCCTCATGAGATCCATTGGAAAGCAGCCAAAAGGATCCTTAACTTTGTTCAGGGAACAAGGACACATGGGATCTTCTATAAAGAAAAATGTGATCTTGATTTGATTGGATTTACTGACAGTTATTGGGCAGGTGATAGCACAGATAGAAATTCCACATTAGGATATGTGTTCATGCTTGCATAAGGGCCAACCAACTGGTCAAGCAAGAAACAGAGTGCCATTGTGCTCTCATCTACAGAAGCAGAGTACAGAGGAGTTGTTAATGCAGCAACTCGATGTTTATGGTTGCAGGGTTTACTTGGAGAGTGTGGTTTAGAATCAGAGTACTCAACTACCATCTACTATGATAAGAATAGTACCATTCAAATCTACAAAGATCCAGTTCAAAAGCAGAGAACCAAACACATTGAGATCCATATGCACTACATCAGAGAGCTTGTGCATGATGGCACCATTCACCTACTCTTCTGTTCATCTTCAGAACAAGTAGCTGATATCTTCACCAAAGCATTTTGTGAGAAGACCTTCAGCAATCTCAAATCACTACTGGGGATTGTTGATCATGCTATGAAGCATGAGTGAAGACAAGATTTCCAAATTTTGTTTTACAGCCCATGTTTAAGGGAGGATTTTCCCAAGTTGGTTTTGCCTCTTTCCTTGGTTGTATGGACATGCAGTATGTAAAAGGGTGACTAAGCCTTGTTGCTAGGCCCTATAATTTTCTGATATATTACTCATAAGTCAGGCTTAAGGGGGGGTGTTATAATAATCAACCCATAGTTTACTACCTTAGACATTAATTTAATTATTTTTGTCTTATTTCCCTAGTTCATGTGTCCCACCTTATGCAAGTTGTCAATTACCCATCCATAGTGGTCCAACTTGCCTGATTTGACCCATGTAGCACTTGGGAAACCTCAAGGAATCAATTATGCTTTATTCCTGGTCTCCTAGGCACCCTTCTGCTTTTTCTGCTTGATTGCCTGCTTTTTCAGTGTTTTAAGGCAATAGGGAAAGTTTGACTAGGTGAGGTGAACTAGTTTTTTGTCCTCTTCATCCTCCACTCTTTTCTCCTTGGAAAAGCATGTATGGGTTTCCATTCCATCACTCTTTAGCTTTCCTAAGCCATTTTTCTAATTCGTGAGCTCCATGACAGATTTGGGATCAACTTTTTACACCTATGGGGGATTTGCTTAATTTTAGTAAGCCTGCTTTATGCTAGATTCGAATTGCTCCTCATGCATTTCAATCCCTGATGTATTTTATTTATTCAGAAACCTATTATGTTACAGGTTTGGCTATTGTACACTGAGTTAATACAGTTTAGTGTTCGGCTCCAATTTCAGTCTCTTTTGTGAGTGATTTTGCATGATCAATTGTTAATTGTTGTGAGTAAAATTAATCTATCACTGGGTTCAATTTCCACAATATAATAACATTAAATAAACGAATCACTTTGAACAATAATATTCCATTCAACCATGTATAACAATCCAAATAAAGTAAATAACTTATTTTAAACAAGAAGGACACTTATGTTTGACAATAGTTATAATAATAATAATAATAAAGAAAACTATGATTGTTATAATTACAACATCCATCACTTCTAAACAGACACTTCTAACTATTTAAACTTAATGATGAGCATGCTAATAAAACAATGTCATTTGTATACATAAAACAATAATTATGATAAATAATATGATTATCTTATGGAAATTCTATCTTGACAACGGATGATTACTTCCTGACGCATCAATTATACATAACTAATAGATAAACCAATTCATTGGTTATTTATATACACATGATTAAACAATTATCATTCAAACTTGATTAACGCACAACTAACTCTTATCCAGAACAACATTACAAGAATTTAGTATGTTAAGTATTTCTATATCAATACTAGCGTACATGTGCAAAGTGTGCATGCGTGGACATCATATGCATAGGTAAAAAATGTACCATAAAAAACTTCATCTCAACTAATAATAATAATCATTCAATCAAGTAGAACACACACAAATAGAACATAATTATTTTAGTATCCCCAGTTATGTTTATGTTTACATTAGTTTAATCAATCAAGTACAATAAACGGTACCTACTACCACTACTCAAGATCAAGGAATACCAAACCCTCAACAATAATAACTAACACATCCTCTCATCCTAACCTACGTCTACATCCTCCCTATCCTTCCTCTACTAGTAAAGAAGTGGATGTCAGCTTCACTGACCTGACCACACAAAGAACCTCAGAGTGGTAGAGTTGGGTGAATATCAGACCTAGCATTTCCTAGCAAGCATTCAACCATCATCATCAAAAAAACATGGGGTCATGTCTCAACATGTCCCGCCCATGACCCTGGGTATCATAGTAACATAGTGTGCACAATACATCCATCCCTCTCAATATACTAGGTCTATACCTTATCAAATCGTTCTCTGATGCTATCAAAATTATAAGAATGTGTCATCATATCATTAGTTTGGTCAATAAGGCTCCTTGAATAATTAATTTCTAATCCACACATCATATTCAGTGCTTAGCTATCACTTAGCCCCTTATGCCTTGTGGGTTGTTAGTATTTTGCAAAATACACATTCATACAAGCATTTCCACTCGATCATCAATTTATCCATATCATCACCATTATTTCATTTCACATAACACTTTTTGTTCATCAAAGGTACACATGACATATAATAATTCAATCAATCACATCATAAGATGGTATCCACGTACTCCATCATATATTTCACATTTTATAAACGAAAACATTTAAACATATACTATCATCGTAAAAGAAAGGGATCATGTGACAATCACAACATCGTAACTGCATTAACATAGTAACATAATAATCATGGTGACATCATAAACATAGTAACATCATAATCATAGTGTCATAATAAACATAGTAACACCATAATCTCGATCACATCATTTCAGCCAAGAAAATTCCAAAAGATAATAAGCAAATAAAGTGGAATATGTCTAACTCATAAATATGCCTAGTGAAAATATGGGGTGTTATAGCAGGTCTCCCTTTATTCCCTATGTTAGTGATCTTATCCTAATCATAGGATTAATTTATGTACAACAAAACTAGCGACTCTCCAAAGGAGAAAACAACTTTGGTGGGGACTTATCGAGTGTTTTATTTGTTCTTTGTTGTGAGTTAGAGTATGTATTAGGATTATACATACCTAGAACACCTTAGAATTTTAATACTTTTTTATCTTCTTGAGTGTTCTACTTTTTCTACATTTCCCAGGTTCTATTTTCAATCAACTATACTTACAATAGAGAATGGAAGGGGTTATCACACCTAAACATATGGATAGGTGAAGATGGCACATGTGCAACCTTGTACATGTAATCATATGCCTTTTGTTTGAAACAATTTCTCAATTTTCCCTACTTTTTTGAAAAGTCCTAGTTTGGTTGGATTACTTGAGTAGTGTACGTTTCCTTGTGTCATTCCTATAATATTTTGGGTGGTTTTTGAGTGTGCTTAAACTAATCTAGAGTCAATGTTACACCTAAATATTGTCACCTTTCCTAAATCGCTGAGGTTTGTATGCCAAAACACATTTTGGAGGAATTTTGCATTGCTAGAAGCCCATTCCTAGTAGCTTTGACACACCTTGTCTCTTGACATAATGCATCAACCAAGGATGATTCCGTTTTATATTTGACATAAATATTTGGTGACACTCTTTGCTTTGGAAAATATCTTTGGCCATTTTTTATGCCTGTTGATAGTGTGCAAAGAGAGTTGGTGCTCACAAAAAGGAAAAAAGAGAGCTTTTGAGATCCTTCTAGAAGAAAGCCATCATGGAGGCTTATCCCATATTATTAGAATAGGTGGAACTTTAACCCCTAACCTCTATGGGTGATCCCTCACCTCCCTCTAACAAAATATCAACCCATTTGATCTCCCTTTGGCCTATATAAGAAATATCACCTTCATCAGGGATAATTTTAGGGGTGAAATATAGCCCATGGGTTATTTTTAGGGGTTTTCTTGAAAAAACAATTCACCATTTTGCAATTTTTGAAGCCCTATTTCGCCCAATTTCGATGCTGTAAACTTTTTTCACCCTAAAAATCACCAAATTATTACATAAACGATATAAAATCCTTGGAAATTAAAATATTTTTTGAAAAATATTGCCAAACATTTTATAGTTGGTGTTTTAAGAATTGGTAAGATTCGCCAACATTTATACACTTTTAAATAAGTATGGTTCCTTAAAATCATCCCTGACCTTCATGAATTGGGGAGGACCATAAAAGTACCTTTATGTTATTGGAATTACTATAGGAGTAAGAAGAAAAGAGTTTGGATCTTGCGTGAAAGGGTTGTAGAGTTTGTGAATCAAAATATTGAGAGAAGAACAACACTGGATATCTCTTTTGGTTGTAATATTTCCATCTATTTCATTAATGCAATATGTTTTCCCTTTCCCATAAAATTTGTATAATTTATTGTTTATGATTAATTGTTTATTATATTTTTATTATTTCATTGATATATATTAGGTAGATTATCTTGTATGTTTCCATATTTCTTTGTTGGCTATGATGTGTGTCGGTTCCTCAAACGCCAACTGAGCTAAGGATTTTCATCTAGCAGGCACAACCTTCAAAAGGAAGGTAAGGTTTCTTTATGATAAAGTAATCTTTCCAAATTTAGGGAAAGGATTTCATAATTGGTTTTTCTTTGTTCTAGATATAACCCATTTAGAATAGGGAAATGGTTCTTGTCTACACCAACCAAATTTTTTTGCTAACAAACTTGGCGACTCTACTAGGGACAAATCTATGCATTTTATCCATTAGTTTTGGTTCGTCTTTCATTACAAACTCTCAATTTTTTATTTTTATCATTAAAGGTGTGAAATTCACTCTATTTAAGTTCCAATTTGCCTCTTCAAGTTAGTATCCACCCTCAGAAAATTCTATATTATTCAATGCTTATTTATTTTGAAGGTATTCATTCTTTCTGGATCCTTGGATGCACCGATGCACCTCATATATTTCTATGGTGCACCAACTATTCGATCACACCTTCTGTGTTTGTTGACAAAGCATTAGCAACACATGTTTCGAGGAGATAGAAAGCACTATCAATGCCTTTCCATGGTGGACAAAGAGTGCCAGCTAGAAGAGGATGCACTGGTTCAATCCTGTACAGAGCATCGAGGTTGGCACTCAATAAATTATAGTGATTGCTTTGATATTTTGAATTATGGTTTGATTTTTTAGTTTTGTTGCATTGTTTACTGTCAGATATGAATGTATCGTTTGAATCTGAGTTCATCTTCAATTCAATATTGAAAGATAGCCTTTAGTGAAAAGCTTAAAAAATGTAGTGATTGTGTTTGCATGAAGTCTTGTCTTGGGTTCCATAATTTGAATTCAGATCTCTGATAATCCCTTAGATCCATAAAAAGAAACGTTTTCAAGTTTCCATATCCTTTTGTAGGATAATTATCATTTTTTATTTGTATTTCCATTTACACAAAATATATAAAAAAACAAAAAGAAAAGTTAGATCCATTGCTTTCAGTTTTGATCAGTTTTTTGAATATGATTTATATAATAGAAAGATAGTTGTTTTTTTTTCAGTTTGATTTTGAAAATCATAGAAGAAAAGAATAAGTGAACCCTTTATTTTAATTTTATTAGAGATCATTCTTGTTTAAGAATTGGGAGTTTTTTGTGTTTGGAAATTATCGAAAAAGATTGAAGGATGAGTTATGAAATAGTATGGTATTTTCATTGATTGTTTGAAAGGAAGGAAAGATATCTCTTTTTTTCTCTAGTTAGATTTCATTGAAAAGAAGACTTGCATCTCATTTAGACTTTGCACTAGTTTTGTAGTTGGTTAACACTCCATAAGTCCATTAACCATTAAATATAAAATTAAGTGGTAGTTTAGGTTAAAATATTTAGAAACTTGAGTGATAGGTTAGAAGACGCGTTCCAATGTCTATAAACATATGATCTTTCATTTATTTCCTACACTGCATTCTGGGTACTGTGTTCTTCTTCCACATACTAATTGGTATATCTAATGGATTTTCACATACCCTTGAGGTATATCGAAAGGTTCTTCATGTACTCGATGGTATGTCAGAAGGATCCTTTCAAGCAATTGTGCATTAAAAAACACTAACACGGATTTCATATTGTTATCAGGAATTCTCAATCAGTGCGGACACTATTTGTTCCTCTGCAAATGTAAATCACAAATATAGAACAAAAAGACACAACAACATATGCTTCCCTTAAACAATCAAATTAAATAACATGAAATACAATATACCTTAACCTTGGATCTCTCTATCTTCTCTCCAAAATTCCTTGCAACGGTTCAGTACCTGCAACACAGATTAGAAGACAAACAAGCAAGATGAGAGCATCATGATAAATTGATTATTTATATCAGTCATCAAGGAATTTGATAATGTCTAATTAAAATCAACGCATCAAATATAGGAAATGGGAATGTATTTGTATTAATTATGAAAGAGAAATAAGTACAACCAAAAATACTTGATGTCGATGGCTTCAATATCTACAAGAATGTCTACAATATTCTATAGCTATGAAGATCTCTCCAACCATAATCCTACTCTACTTTGCCTCTTATTTAGACTTCAAACTAACAACATAAGGGTGTTTTCCTCTGGTCCCTCCCACTCTCATCATGAAGGCTTCATTTATAGACCTAGAACTCAAGATATGACTAGGAAAATGGATAAGATATGATCCAACAGGTGAGGGAAGCGAATGCCACCTCTCCCAAGCATGTAGGAATTAAATCCATGGAGGCTTCTGCATGGAAGATTCCAGAAACTTCCTTTTTCTCATTTTTTGACCATCAACGCTCCTAGCAGAAATGACAAAGGTGCTGACCTAGGGTTTTTTTTAAAGAAAGAGGGCAACAACACTTATGGGTCCACTGTGATAGGCATCGCTGACACTTTGTGTAAAAAGCATACAGGTGCCGTCCCTTCTAGGTATGGGAAAAAATGACCAAGGTGACTCAAGCTAGGTTTCCTGGAAGGTCGAAGGACAATGTGAAATTCTCATGAAGGATGATAAGAAATGTGATATTTCTAGGTCTAATAGAATCCCCCCAAAGTATAAATATAGAAGGAAGTGATAGGTAAAATAGTTTGCAAGTTTTGTGTCCAATAGATAAGCAAAGATAGATAGACTCATAACTAACACAAGACCAGTAACTGAATTTATCCAAACCAATCATAGTTGCAGACCAGTACACTGCAGATCTATGATGATGACCAAGTTATGGTTACCAATTATACACTATAGATGCATGAAAAACTACTATAGGAGGTAGGACACAGCTACGGAACATACAAAGTAGATCCATGTCTCTTAACCTCAGATATAGAACATAGCCACCAAACATACAATGTGGACCCATGTCATGACTCTAAATGATATCCAAACGCAACCTAAGCATAGGCAATGATGATGGTGAAGCCTAACCACTCAGGGTATTCATTCCAATCCCCAATCGATACAATTATAACCATGTGAATAGATTTCTTGACGTCGAACATGGAAGAAACCACTTGATTACCAGTCATTGATGTCAATTGTTAACAAGTGTGAGGGAAATCACCATTGATGTCAATGATCCCCAAGGTATCTTAGTACATTCCCTCAAGTGTGAATACATGTTTTGAGGTTGAACACTTGATAGAATTTTCCAGTCAGAGGTCATTGATGAAAACCTACTGTTGAAAATGAGAAAACCTTCCATTAAGGCATGCATGCTTCAAGGTACTTTTTAGGTTTCTAGGTCTAACTCCTAGATAATGATTTGAAGTTGACAGGAATAGACTTGTCACAAGAGGGCCATGATGATTCCCACATCAATGACATGAAATTGGGAACAAAAGTTGATTTGAAGTAATAGAATTGACTGAGACATGACTGACTCTTAAGGATAAGTAAAGTTACTGATGACTTATTTTTTCAGGAGAGACATCCTTTGAACAATTTTGCAGCACAACACACGAATTGGAAGCATTGAATTGAAAAAAAATAGAACCAGGTGTAATGCAAGGAATATGACCAAAAATTCTTTGAATTGACTCAAAGCAGTCAGGTGATTGACAAAAGTGGATCGACTCGGAGACAAGATGAAAACCCAACTTTTTAGTTATGCAAATGCAGACAGGTGCCATGTTCAAAGGTGGACTATACATTACTGCCATAAAAACAAATGAAAATCGTTCCCCTATCCTTTAATTTCCCCACCTCGAAAGGCGAGTGACTCTTTTCATTTTTATGAGTCCAAAGAGGGTAACAAACACTTGTTAAAGCTTATCAAATGATGAGTCCATTCTCATATTTTTCATGAACCTGAGAAAGGAGGGGTTTGTTCCCAAATAGGGTCTTTCATCATTTGGTTTTACGAGTCTAATGGAAGCAAACTCATTTTTTGTTTCATATTTAGAGAGTCTGAAATGACTAAGAAGAATCCAAAAGGTCCCTTTTAGTAAATAAGGCTAGTCAGTTCGAAAAAGAGATAACCTACCCCTGACTAGTCGACCGTTCTGATTCTTTTACAAGGGTGAATGTAACAAGTTCTCTTCGAAATATTTTTGTGTTTTGAGGAGACTGAAAAGAGCTTAAATATAACTCCTGAACTAGGTTTGTTTTTCATAATCCACTTTTAACGAGTCTGAAAAAAGTGAAAAAGTAGACTCAACACCTTTCTACCGGAATTTTAACGAGCATGTAAAAAGTGTATAACGATGCTCAGTACTTTTTCATTCTTGTTCTAAGATCTAAAAAGACAGAAATATATTATATTGTAGCCATAACCGAATATTGACCCGAAAAAACTCAAAAAACACCATTAAAATCCATTTTACCAAAACTACATAAAGTAAAAAGTAAAAACCCACTTTCAATGAAATAATTTGGATTTCAAAATAAATAAATTATAATGAATTTTTGAAAACTCCAAATATTCTATAAATAGAAAGAGTAGGTAAGAAATATTTACCATTTTATTTTTACCATTGAGAGTTTTGGTAGTTGGATTGGTAGCAATAGTTTCCACCAGTGTGTTTGCAAGGGTTCCTCACTCATTGGTCCTTCATTCTTCATGGAAGAGGTAAGTGTTTTGATCCTTTCTCTTTTATGTTCAAGAAATGTCATTTTGTTTCTTCTTCCATGGTTTAATTCATGTTCCTAAAATGTTTTTTAAGTTGTTTTAAAGCCAAGATTGAAGGTAAATTGTTAATTTGAAATGTATAATAGTAAATCAGTAATCTCAATAAGAGTTTTTATTGGTTTAGAAATCCAAATTTTTCCCACCGTAGGGTTTTTAGCCATTGGGCAGAGCACACAATGGTGCTCTATCAAGCTGGGACAGAGGTTCTGTAGGCACTCTGTCCACAGCTAATAGGCGGTTGATGCTCTATGGGAAAAGGGTAGCAGTGCCCCTGCAAGGAATATGAAAAACAAAAAACCCTAATCCACCAAAAACCAAATTTTTATGCTTTTTATTGATTCAAAATTTATCATTTTTAAATTCTTTCCTATGTTCATCCATGATGTGTTTCCTAATTATAAAATTCTTGTGTTACAGGTGCATCATGGTGATTTGGACAGAAAGAGAACATGAAGTTATGAAAAACCAGGATGCTAATGATCCGGCCACTATTGAGGCTCTAAGGAACTACAAGTTTCTGAAATACTTTCAGGTACCCAGTATTAAAGAACATATCCAATTGTTAGAGTATATCACAGGGATGTGGGATCCCGACCAGGATCATTTTGTGGTGGGAGTCCATATCCTACCCATAGAGGTTGAGTATATCTATTTTCTGACTGGATTGTCCATGAGGGGAAGCCCAACAGTTCTATCCAGGCCACGAGGGGGAGAGACCTCCTTGGATGACATTATTGACCAGCATTGTGGGCTAGGTACAGATTCTCAATCTGGGAAGCTACAAATCAAGTCCATAGTAGATCTCCCTTTGAGGACAGTGGTGTACACTATTGACAAGGTGGCAAGAACTAGGTCTGCCCACATTACCACTATATCACATATGTTATATGCTTTGTAGTGTATGGATCCCATTGTCTTCAGTTGGTGTAAAAGCATGCTGGTATGTCTAAAGAAACAGTTAAACAAATGCAAGAGAGGAACACTGAAGTAGTTTGGCTACTGAGCAATGATAGTGTCTTTTATCTTATAATGTGTGCCTCATCTTAGACCATAGCTGACAATTACTAGGCTTGAGCCTGAGGATCTTAAGATGGTTGCATGGGTTACAGCCATGACTCGCCTTGGTGGTGGAGGTCCCAAAGTCAATTACAGGTCTGGTTTCTTTCGCTGGTTGAGAAACCAGTTACTCATGGTGGAGGACTATGCCTATGAGGGGGCAGACTTCTGTAATGACCTGCAGCTTATATTTCCTGAGGGAGAAGTATGGGATGACCAAGGTAAGAAAAGACATTATCCACTTGTGTTTTTAGTTTTCGTATTTTGTTTCATTTTTATTTTGTAATAATGAGATAAGTGAAAATGTTTTCCTACAAACATTAGATCTGTACGTCCAATAGGGATGTCACCTATTGCTAGGAGAGTCAGTACTAGATACATGATGATATATTGCTCCAAAGCTGATGAAGAGCTTGAAGATCTCAAGGAGAACCTAGAACATTTGAACGTGGGTATCCCCGATATGACTACTGATGAGGTACCTAGGTGTTATTAGCACCATACTGCAGGTGTTTCTGGATGGTTTTCTAGGCTACTCCGCAGAGTGTCCCAATCCATAACGTGCTACCATGAGCATCACGAGGATTAGTCTATTTTGATCTTCACTTTTTGTATATGTACTACTGAAAGCTTCGAAGCTTCAGATTTTTCCCTATGTATATGTGTATTTCGACTTTTATAGTCCCAAACTTTGAGGGCATTGAAAGCTAGAGATGCTTCAGCCCAATTTTGTATCTCGATGCATTTAAATGTCTTAGAATGTCTTGATATGTAACTTGCTCAAAATACCTCTCTAGTAGCCTAACTCTTAGAAAAGTATGAACAAGCAGGGGATTTTCAATGGTGTAGACTCGATTAAGTTGTTGGACAACTAGTTCATAGTCTAGGTAAACCCTAATTTACCTTACATCATTAGATGTGTCTTCCATCAACAATCCAATCACGGCTTGGTATTCCACCAAATTGTTGGTGGAGGGACTTGAAAGAACACCCCTTGAACTCACCAACTCAATTGTAGGAGAGTACAGTACCCAGGCTGCTGATGCAAGGTTAAGTGTATATTGATTAGCACCATAAGGAAAACTAGTGAAAGAAGTCATCTGTCCATCAGACAAAATAAATACATAAGTAGGGTTTTGTGAAAAACACATTTTAAATCAGACAAAAGACACACCTCTCAAAGATAAGACACACAAAAAACTATAAACAATATTTACAAAGACCCTATTCTAGATTACCTAGGAATAGTATCTTTTAAGGTAGAGCCCATTTCGGGGCTCTCCTAAAGGTATCCCATTGTAATCAACCAATTCATATGCCCCTTTTTCTAAAACGTGACTAAAAATATAGGGCCCATGCCACATAGACTCAAATTTTCCTGCACCCAACTTGTCATGCTTCTAGTCATATGTCAAGACCAGGTCTCCTTCATTGAAGGAACAGGGTTGGACAGTTCTGTCATATTGAAATTTCATTCTTCATTTGTGTGCCTCATTAGCAAAGGTAGTATAGTTCAGGATAATATAGCTTTTGTCCTGGTGGCGAACGTGATGAAGTTCATCTCTAGAAGCAGTGGGATGGTATCGTAAGGTATGGAGGTACAAAATAATGTGTTCATACCATCGACCATTCGTACTGTTGAAATATTGTAACTTCGAAGAATATTATTTATGTATCTTTTGTGATCCCCGATGGTCCAACCGGGAGAACCATTTGTATTTCATTGTACCCCGATGCTCCTAATCAGAAGAAATAATAAGAGTCATGAGGTAGTCCCCTCAAATTGTAAAGGTGGGTCATCAACACCCCAGTGTGGTTACTTGAGCCTACATGTGTAACTCGAGCCTACATGAGTTAACTTAAGCCGACATGTTAATTGAGTAAACTTTAAGTGAACGAATGAATTTAAATAGAGGTGTAGTGCTCCTCACTTGTGACACACACACTCACTTGGAATAGCGCACTTGTGGAGGAGAGGAGTTGCTGGAGAAGGAGGAGAATCAGGTTTTTGATCTCCTTGTTGGTTTTACGTTTTTCCCTTTTTGGGGCATCTATATTGAGGAAGCTTTTGCTGGGTTTTTCCCTTTAGGGTTTTCCCAGGATAAATCTGTGTTGTTCTTGTGATGTTGTTTCTTTCAGTGATCCTGTTTTATATGCTTTTATTATGAAAAATGAAATGATATACTGATGTCTTAGTTAAGCATATGAAAATTTAACATGGTATCAGAGCTAACCTGAATAGGGCAGCTTTCACAAGTTAAAGAAGCTAGGGATTCTTATTTTTTGTTTCTCTCTCCACAATCAATCAGCAAAAGAAGGCTAGGCTGACTCTCCTTTGAAGGGTGCATCGTTCTATCGAAGCGGAATTTGATTCCGAGCATTTTCAATTTTCGATGTGGAAATTAGGGATTTCTACAGAAGAGGAATTTTTGAGTGAGACTAGCATAGGATTGTTCTCCTCATCAAAACCGAATTTTAGAGACCCGGATCAATATTTTTGGTTGGGTGAATCTCTGGGAAAGTGAAACCCTAGTTTGACCCCAAGCTAGAAAAACCCTAAATACTAAAAATACTACGTTTTGGAACATTCGCTATATTCCGATATTGGAGAAGGATAAGGAGATGAAACTTGCAAGGGAAGAATATAAAATCCTGATGAACACTATGTCCAAAATTCATCCTCAGATTCAATGTATTCCAGGAGATATGTTCTCTCCAAGTTAGGGTTCCATCCTCTTCCAGAATTCATCCCTAAACAGGACACCTGGGGAGAATTGCAATATCTTGTGCTACAGAGGTCCAAATGGAATTCATGAAGATGTTACAGAAAGGGTACGGAATTTAATTTCGGTGGTCTGAATATCAGACTCAGAAGATGAACGAGTGACATGTGGCATACCGTACAACTTCGCTGTTCTGAACAGCCCTATAACAGGTCACCTTGGGAAAAGGATCATAAATCCCAAATGGTGAAACCAATTCTGATGAAAACTATGGTGGTGGATCAGGGACATGTGAGGTTACCTCAGTACAAAATTGCAGACATAGAGGAGTAGAAAATTAGGGCTTCCTGTTCTGGGAGATTCCCTCCACTGTTTTCAGAAATGGAGTACATTGGACAACTCCATTTGAAGAGATCTATCTGTCTATCCAATCATATCTGAAAGATTCCAATTTTTAAAATTAGGGTTTCTGTGACAAACCTTAGATCAGCCAACTCCAGAACCAGGACGGACACCTCAAATCGGTAAGATCTAATCGTTTGCTATGTTCATTTGAGGTTCTCATTTCAAAGTGATCTATCACATCAGCTTGATGATAAGCTTGGTGAAGTTGACAACTTCCAAGCCTATAAGTATATGATCTCTCTGAAGAAAATGGATTGGACACCTTCATGAGCATAGAGGTTCCAATTTCAGAGGGAGACGAGGCTAGAAGCCTTTCACAAGAAGAACTTGGTCAAAGCCCAAAAGATTATTGATGATTCAGTATTGAATCAACTTGTTCTACAAGTGTCTTCCCTAAAGACATCGACGAGTTCTGATTCCTTGACCAATCTATTTGAAGGGAAGAACATAGATCGAAATATGACCTTAAGAAACCAGCTGAAGAAGAAATGAAGAATGCAGAAGTGGTGATGGTCACCTTGAATGGCCTCCCAGGATCATGGAATTCATTCATTCAAGGAATGTGTTCTAGAAGGAATTGATTACTTTCAGCGGACTTTGGGAAGAAGAAGAATCTCGTCTCTAAAGATCAAGCTCTCATCTTCCAAACAAGATACCTCAATCAATGAGGAATATGAAGATCTCAACTCATGAAGAACTTCTTATCCACCTCCGCATTTGGATAAGAAATGATGCTATCATGAATGAAGAAGACGATAAAGTTGAAGACTCAAGAAGGAATATACCCATGAAACAAATAAAGATAAGTATTCA